>PVLC010006535.1:39425-68858 GCA_004027655.1 Graphiurus murinus | reverse complement strand
GATAAGAAAATGATTTGATTTTTCTGTACAATAGATTATTATTGTGGAGTTGTGTATAAAATATTAAAAAGGAGGATGCATAGTTCTACAAAATAGTCTGGTTCTTCTCACTGTCTTTCTGATCACCCCTGCTTCTCTAGGACAAAAGTTATAGAGGTCTGACCCTGGTTCAGGCCAAACTGAGGCTGAGGCTAAAGAGTATGGGTATAAAATTACCATATATACATATATATGTATATATATGCACATATATACATATACATATATACAGACTTTATATATGATACTATTACATGTATGTACAAATAAATATATGTATATATAATAGTATATGTTACAGAATACTATTATATATAGTCACATATTTATAACTTTAAGTATGCAAAATATTTTATTTAGAAAGTCAATAAATATATTTAGAAGAGCTATTATGCACAAACTCTTGTGGATCAGCAGAAAATAAGCCCTTGTTTGGGTGTACACTGTAATGGGAAATGGCACTAAATAAATAAGACAATTTTCAATACTAATGTTTGCTATCAGAAATCCAATATGGGAAGAAAGGTAATTTCAGAGACAGGAGATTGGGAAAGACCCAAGACGAATGACTCAGGATCTGAAGGAAAAGCATAGTTAGGAGAAGAAAGAGCAAGTGAAAGTTCCTTGACTCTGGACATTGGTGTTTTTGAGAAACAGTAAGAAAACTGATGGGGCTGAGCAAAATGAATATAGGTAAAAGTAAATATAGTGAGTCTAAGAGATAGGATAAGTAGTTGCTAATATATTCTGAGTGTGGTGGGAAGCCAAGAGGGTCTATTAAAAGATAATACTAGTCAAAGCCTTTTGAAGCAATAACTATTCCAGAGATGTGGTGGCAAGGGTAAAACAGAGAGAGAAGATTGGTGGCACTTGTCAGGATCTAGGCTTGAAATATGTTAGTGGTTGCATACGAAGGAGGATATACTGACTTAATACTTAATAGCAGAAGAGAAGGGTCAAAGGTCCAAACACAAAGAAATGACAAAAAGATGGAAATGCACCTTACTCTTATTTGATCAGTCCATACTGTCTATACTTGTTGAAATATCACACTATACTGCATAAATATGTATAGCTATATGTTAACTAAAAACGTGTTGGTAGAACTGTCCAAACCAGCTAAAGAAAAAGAATTTTCTGATGGACAGTCTTCCCTCTGTTTATTCTCATGTATTGTCCTTGTGAGAAGCAGATGCAGATGTAACCAAGTGGTCAAGTGTGATAGACCTTTCCACATGTGTTTTGCACAGGATCTAGTGCCAGAAGAGCCTTGCGGCTTTCTGATATCCAGCAATAGTAATGGAGATTATCTCTGGGAATACAGGAGTATCTTGGGGCCAAGCCCTGGGCTGTGAGTTTCCTTGAGCATGCTACTACTGTAGGACCATGGCCTCTAGGGCAGATGCTCTGCAAAGCCACACTGGCTGCATCCCACATCCTGACAGCTCCAACCACTCCCAGCTGTGCAGTCCAGCCACATGCATTTTGGCTCCTGTTGATGATGGTTGTGCTAAATCCTCAATACCATGGAAAATGCTCTCTGTCTGAATGCTGGAAATAAGGTGAATTTTTAATTAAAGTCAGTGTGCAAAATGGATGCTTAGGAAGACCATAGAATCTAGATCTATTGTCAACTATGGGTTTGCCCCAGGCAATTTCTCTGAGATGTTACTGTAGGAAACAAACCAGGTAAAATGAGTAGGATGACACTGATGTATGTGTAAACTCTCCTTTCTCTCTTTTATAGAAGATATGACACAGACAGCATCTGCACTAAGCTGGCAGGAATTGTTTATATGCAATATAGATCTGTGTCAAATATTACATTTTTGCCAAACTATGAGGGTTGTTTATTTTTTTACATAAATTTCTATTTGAAGGGATCAACTAGAATAGCTGCTTGGCCACTAGGAAAGCAGAGTGAAGGGGCCAAGAGTTGAACTCGAGTCCTGCCTCCTCCACTGGACTGCAAAGGAAGCTGGTCAAAGGGCTCAGGTCTTCTATATCAACTTGATTATAATCACGCATGCATTACTTAGAGAAGTTCATGTTTGCTAAATACTAAATGAATTATTTCGTGGAAAGCACTTTTATTATTTATTTATTTACTTTATTTTTCTTTTTGCAATCAGACATAGTATCACAAGTACTGGCTGTAATTCCAGTACTTGGGAGGCTGATACAGGAAGATTGCAAGTTTGAAGCCAGCTTCAACTACAAGTGAGACTCTCAGCAACCTGGTGAGACTCTATTTCAAAATAAAAAATAAAATAAGGCTGAGGCTGTAGCTCAGAAGTAGAATGTTCTTGGGTTCATTCTCCAGATATATGTATATATCCCAGAAGGCCTCTTTTGTTCACTATTTAAACAGAGTAATATGTAAACAAAGGGAACTTAAAAGCATCTGATATTGATAGACTAGGGAAAATAATCATTTTGTACGGGGAGAGGTAGATAAAAGGAATTTAAGTTTTCTAAGATTCCATGATTCACTAATAGTTGATAGGGAGTGGGGGAGGGGGCTCATTTCCCAGGCTCAGCATTTGAAGTCAGTGGCAAAAAGAGAATTCAAGACTCTTCTTTGTAAGCTTGACTTTTACTCTCCGATGGAAATGTGGCACGATTCTTGACTTTCACACTGCCTCTGTATTCCGGCCAGATGACAGTGGCCCTGTGGTCAGGGATGTTCCATCTCTCCTGAAATGAAGTGCACAGAGCAGGGCACGAGGTAATAGCCTGTTGGTCAACTGGCTGCTTCATGTCAGCCCCATTCCTAAATAGAATGCAGAATGCCATTTTATGCCCGAAACGTAGCAACACTAAATGTTTTTATGGATTCAGTCCAACGTATCTCATGAAATGATGGTGAAGTAAATTGCCCCAAAACAACCTCCCGCGGCGTGACAGCTACTCTGACCTGCCTTGCTCAGTTCACTTGATCACCGACCCTATTCCTCAGCACCTACGTTTATTAAAGATGGATGAAATAACTCCGAGTGCTTCCACCAAAACCTAAAATTGCTGCTCCTATACACAATTGCTGTCTAGTGTTTCTTATGCCTTTTCTTCTATTAATAATGCATTAAACCTCTGTTATAAAAAAAGACTCAGAGAAAAAAGGAAAAAAAAAAGATGATAATGATTTCTTGACAGATCTTGAATGAAAGGCTTTAACATAGCTTTAACTAAGCTTGACACACCATTTTTTAAAGTGCGCGTCCCCTCTGTTTCCCAATCTCTTCACACTTAATTGAGAAGTCCCACTTAGGGGTGAAACAAAGAATTTAATGGACCTCCTCCCCCAAATCTTTAATCTGATGTTGATTATGTGGGGGATTTTTTTTTTTTTTTTTTTTTTGGCGATAAGTACTCTCCCTGTTGGTATCTGCCTAGAGAAGGGCTGAATAACCATGTTTTGTGAATAGAACCCACACTGTTCAAATTGGAATGTTTTATTAATCACAGTTCTTAAAAGATATTGAACATTGGAGGGGGTAGATCAAGAAATAAATAATACATACTCTTGAAATGGCCCTGAGATGAGTAGCTGTTCTCTTTATAAATATTACAAACCTCACATAATCCCTTAGGTAAAGACACAGTATTCTACACACATAATGCTGAACAACAACAAAACAGCATTTTAATTTGAACCAGAGAATCCTGGTGATGGTTTGCTCATCCTGTTAACGCGTATCCCCTCGGGTCTTCTGAAGTAGGTGATTAGTAGCCCACAATAAGTGATGATTATCCTGAGATGCAACGTTCCACTCACATCCCGTCACCATTGGAGATTTAATGATAAGAATTATAAGGGATAATCCATTTGGAAGGGGATGTGTGTATCATTTTAGCATGATATCTAGTGTCTGCTACACAGCTAACCTATCAAACTTATTTGGGACATGCATGTGTTTATAGCTTTTTAATCAATTACCTATAAAAACAAAAATGGGGTGTTTCTGAAACTTAAAAAATATTGTGATTGCATTTATTCCTTAGTAGGAATTATCATGGCATACATTAACACTGCAAAATTAATTGCGCTAATTAGCTAATGTTATCGGTGACAAATTAACATAGACCATTTTATTTTCTTCAGCTGTCATTAACAATTTTTTTTAATAAAGGAAGAAAGAAGGCTAGGGATATATCTTAGTGGTAAAGTATTTACCTAGCATGTGCAATGTGCAAGACCCTAGGTTTTATTCTCAGTTCTAGAAAAAAAAATTAAATAGGAAGAAATAAAAGAAAAAGGATTTTCAAATAATCATGCATGTGCCCATCAGTTCTTCTTGGACCAGAGTTGCCAATATTCTTCGTCATTGATTTTTGGATTCAGTTGGATTAAGATTAGGGAGTTGCACTAGGGTACCTGAAGTCCCCAGACCTTCCTCTTCCCAGAAGCTCTTACATCTCTGTCTACTATTTTCACACTGATCAGCCACAATTTTTATAGTTAATTGTCTGTTGACATATTTCAAGCTTCTCTTTTCAAGTAAGATGAATCTGAAAAGTATGTCTTATTTGTTTCTCTCTGGCTAGTATCTGAGCTGGGAATAGTGATTTTAAACAGTGTTTTTGTATATTGGTGTGTTCACCAAAAAAGGCAAGTTGATTGTTATTTGAATGACAAATAAATCTAAGAACAAGTATTTTTTTCCTTTTTTTAAATTATTCTCTACCAAGTTAGTAAAAAAAAAAGTGCATCTGATATTATATTTAATTAAAAATGAGGCATCCTTTATTTTCAATTTCTGACCTTCAAATTTCAAGGAAAGTTGCTAGGCACATTGGTTCATGCCTCTAATCTCAGTACTCAGGAGGCTGAGATAGGAGGATCACAGTTTTGAGACAAACAGGTGTTAACTTAGTGATACTCTGCTTAAAAAAAAAAAAAAAAGAAAAGAAAAAAAAAGATGGGGGGTGTAGCTCAGTGGCAAAGCACTTCTGTGTTCAACTCCTAGCAGCGCATAAAATGCAAGAAAATCAAATCATCTTACAAGTTTCTCTTATAAAGAATCATACTTATGAGGGGACAAATTTGCTACATTTTACTAACAATTTTCAGTGCCTACTGTAATCAAGTCACTGAAGATGCATGTAAGATAAGTCATTAATCTCAAGGTGAATGTTTGGCAAGAATACAGATATAGAATAAAAACAGAAAAGAAAATGAAAGAATTTATTTTAATGCTTTTATTGGTGCAATATGGTCTCACATCATAATGTAAATAATGTTGACATTACATGCATGAATGAAAGAAATTTTAAGGAAACTTACACTTGCTGGGGTCTGAAATTTAGGGTTGTTATATACCTTATTGAACTCACAAAGCTCCTTAAGTACAAGATATATGTTTTTAAATTCCTGTTAGATCCCAGTTCTCAGCAAGTCCTCCATAGAAAATTTTATTAGTGGACAATTATCCAAAATGAATACTCTCTAGAAATATTTTTCAGGTATTCTTTGTTATAGCTCTATTTCTTGTTATAGACAACCTATATAATATAGCAATAATATATTTAATGTACTTATTTTTCTTCTCATTAAATGACTGGTATTGGAGTGGGAATAACACATTGACGTCAAGAGAGAAATTGTTCAGTCTACTCAAAATGAGCAAGGTGCTTAGCAAGCGTAGAAGTCAATTTGGCAAATTAATAATACTCTGAATATTTTATATCCCAAATACTCTATTTTCAAATAATTCAAGAGTTCTACAAAAGTAAAGAAATCAACATACCGAATGAGTGGTTAAATGGATGAGTATTCTGTTTTGTTTATTAGAGCCGACTGCAACAATAATCTTGAAATGATTGCAAAAATCAAGAGGACGCCATTTAATTTATTGCTAAATTTGCATATAAGTCTTGCTCTTTAACTAGAGCATAGAAGAAAAGGCCCATATGAATTCTAGAAACCAGCCATGTTTCAGTGTTTAGTAAGGTTGTTCTTGCATTCCTATTTCCAAGTTCTTCATGCTGAATTCTATATGTGATTAGGTTGAAATCTGTGTCCATGCCTATTGTTCCAGTACTTAGGAGGCTGAGATGTGAGGATCCCAGGTTCAAGGACAGTCTCAGCAAGTAGTGAGACACTTATCAAACCAACAAGACTCTGTTTCAAAATAAAGAACAATGGTTTGGTAAATGGAAGGGAATAATAACATCTGTCCTGAACTCCCTTATAATTGTTATCAGAGTAATGATTTTGGTAAGATGTTGTATAATCTCTTGAACATAAGGATTAGTCTAAAGACTTACAGAAACAAGTTACCAAACAGGTTCCACCCCCATATACTCATAATCTTATTCTACTTATAAACTTTGATCATAAGAGTCAGCTTATGTTGATGAAGTTCAAAAAAAAAAATAAAAAAGAGTAGAAATGTGTAATAAAATGGGGAAATTGTAAGAAAGAAAAATAATCTTTTCTATTGAAGTTATAAGGTCATATAAAAACTAGCCTGTATTCATTTTGTAAAAGAAGCTTAGAAATCTATTTTGTAACCTTTTGGTACATGTGTTTGTATGCTCTGCTATCGGAAGTATAGATTTCCTATTTCTCCTTTGTTCTAAAGAAAAAACTTGCCCAGTGGGAAACTAGCCAACTGGATTAGACTGGGAGGTCTCACCTTAGTCAACAGGAGATGACACAGTGTTAGGGGGATAAAAGAAACCCGGATTGCCCATAAGGTGTGCTTGTCCTGATTTCATGGTGTGCATGCACCCTTCTGCGCAAAAGTAAAGTGCCTTGCTAAGTTAAATGAAAAAAAAAAAAAAAAACATAAAATAAAATAGGGCTGAGGGGGCAGGTAGCTTGGAGGTAGAATGTCCCTGGGTTCAGCCCCCAGTACCATGAACAAAAAGAGAAGAAGAAGAATTCTGTGTTCATCCAGTGAGCTGTGGCAGGCCTCTGGAAAGTCCTCTGCATCACAGTTAGTAGAACTGGATGAAGGTAGATAACAACTACACAAATTCCAAAATGCTTTCCTTTTGTATAAAGTGAGCACTCTCTGGGAATCAGAAAACTCACCCTCAAGTCTCTGGTTAAAATCTTCCTGAATTGTTTCTAAGGATTTGAGTGTAATCTGGTGTATTTTCAGTTTTTCTTGGTACATGCACGTGCACTGAGCCAAGAACATGGCTAGGTGATCTGGGCCTACCGTTTCCCTCTCCTGCTTGCTGGCATATTACTTTCTGTAGCCTCAGGCTCTATGCACCTCTTTTCCATCTCAGATAGGTTTTTTCATCTTCAGGAAAGTCTTCAGTGGAGCCTCTGCAGCAAAGAGATCAAAGACTGGAACCTACAGAATCCAGGAAACTTCAAATAAACACAAGTTTTCTGCTCACGAAGTGTGATTAATATGCTGATCTTGAGCAAATTACCAAACCTTCCTGCATCTCAGTTTACTCAGCTACAAAATGTCAGGGATGTACCTACCTGTTGTGCAGATTAAATGAGTAAGACTATGGTGAAGGACCTAGAGTGCTCTCTACCCAATGCATAATATTCCATATTCCTAATTTATTCTGCTTCTACTGCTACTGTGAGCCTCTGGTGGAGTTTGTTGGAGACCTACTGTATTGTTTCAGGAATGGAGACTGAAGGACTCCCCAAACCCTGGTATAGTAAGCAGCACTGCTCCACTCTCTAGGACTATCCACTTGAGCCCACCTTCTTCTCAAAGCCTTTACTTACTATGTTAGCCAACCGTGATCTTCTAACCCCTACTCCACAATGCCAGTGATTTATTTGCACACTGCAATCCGTCAATCATCTCTTAGTTGTTCTCTGTCCTTCCCTGATGTCTCACCTAGGCTGTGAGGTCCCCCAAGTCCTGGATTAATGCAATGAAATCTTTAACATTGCGATTCACACACCCAAGGTAGCTCAAGGATTTTTAAGCCATTATCTTAAGATGTGTGTGTGTGTGTGTGTGTGTGTGTGTGTGTGTGTGTGGTATTGGAGGAGGATATTACCTCTCCTAACCAAGCTGGGCACCACAGTTTAACTGTAATTGTACGGTGTTCTCCTCCTGGTTTCTCAGAACTGTTTATAAAGGCAATAAAGATTCAGTAACAATGGATAAACCAAGTTCACAGCAATATCCCTGTATAGTTTTCTAACTTAAGCATAATTACGAATATAGCAAACTACAAAATGATGCTGGAAGGGTGCACAGATGCTCCTCTCTTTTTAAAGCACAGCAGAGGCTTTCAAATACTTTATTTTATTCTGTTGATATATATATATATATATATATATATATATATATATGTATATATATGTATGCATTTATACATATTGTTGATGTATACATATATGTACATATATATATATATATATATATATATATGAATACCAACACATCTCTTTCTTCTAACTAAATTCTATATTCAGAACCAAGCACAGAAACAGAAGTGAGAAAGGGAATGAGTGTGCATGAAATAGCTCAGGATGGAGAACCACCCTTCTAAAGGGGAAACATTGGGTGTTGGTGCTAAGACTCACTCAGAAACTCCCTCCTCCCTCCGAGAGACTTCCTTGGATATTTAGGGATAAGTGGACCTATTGACTTCAAAGAGTGTGAATTGAGAATGAGACAAGCCTGAGTTCAAATCTTGGTTCTGTCACTTAACATACAAGGATGAATGAACTATTCTTTTGACATTGATTGGCTTCAAAATAAAGATGGCAGCTGGGTGTGGTGGCGCACGCTTGTAATCCCAGCATTTGGGAGGCTGAGACCGGAGGATCTGGGTTCGTGGCCAGCCTCAGCTACCTAGTGAGGCACTCTGCAACTTAGTGAGATCCTGTTTCAAAATAAAAATAATAAAATAGGGCTAGGGGTACAGCTTGGAGGTAGAATGCCCCTGAGTTCAATCCCCAGTACCGCAAAAATAAATAAATAAATAAATAAATAAATAAATATAAATAAATATGGCAATAATTAATATATTATCTTCAAGGGTTGACAAATTCTAAAATATGTGGCCCAGAATATAGGATGTTTTCCTACAAGGAAAACACTATTATTCTTTTCTGTGCTTTAGATCATGTCCACCTGTGCCAGTCTGGTTTGGAAAAGCTGATTTCTTGCTGCATATGACTATCTCAGACCCTAATTGCTAGTATTTTATTAGTAATTTGCATCTATATTCATTAAGAATATTGGTCTGTAATTTTCTTTCCTTGATATGTCTTTATTTATTTATTTATTTATTGGTGTCAAGGTGATACTGGCTTCATAGAATGAGCTTGCGGGTGTGCTATCTCTTTACGTTTCATAGAATAACACGAGAGCATTGGGCTTAATTCTCCTTTAAAGGTCTTGCAGAATTCAGTTGGAAATCTGTCTGATCCTGGACTTTTCTTTGTTGGAACACTTTTTATTGCTGCCTCAAACTCTTTACTTGTTATTGATCTGTTTAGTTTTTCTATATCATCTTGGTTCAATTTAGGTAGACTGTATGTGTTTAGACATTTGTCAGTTTCTTCCAGGTTTTCTGATTTATTGGAATATATACTTTCAAAATAGTTCCTAATAATCTTCTGAATTTCCATGTTTGTGGCAATATTTTTATTTTCATCCCTTTTTTATTTTACTAATTTGGGCATATTCTCTCTGTATCTCTCTTTTTTATTTTTGACTAGTTTGGTTAAATTATTGTGAGTCTTATTTATTTTTTCCCAGAACCATCTTTTTTTTATTGATCTTTTGTATTTTTTTATCCCTATTTAATTGATTTCTGCTGTGTTTCACTGTTGTCTGCCTTGTTCTACACAGGAATTGCCTCAAATGAGAAAAATCATAGTGGTTTTTGACCTGATTATCATATCTGCTCATCCAGTCAGGTCAATGATGCCCTAGGGATACCCAGGTAGGTCAGATATATGCACTTCTCATCATTGTTGCTTCTTGAAATCACACTGTCTGTCACACTTCGAACTCTCACTGATTTTAGGAAGTTAGTAGAACAGTATGCTTTGGCTGGGCTCAGATGAGTATCAGAGCAACCTCCTTTCCCTCCAAAATGCCATGACCTCCATGACACAGACCTTCCTAAGGCTATACCTTCCTTTTGGGTACAGATAGTCCTCTGGAGTGATCTGAATGAGTTCTAGCTGGAGGTGATATGTCGTACCTACTTTGTTGCTCCGTTTGGCCCAATAATCTAGATTTTTGTCTTCTGGACTTCCCTGGTAATGAGTTTCCTTTTGAGATTTTGATTGTTCCTCTCTGAAAACATTGTTTCTCTCCAGTACCTCAGTGTAACTTCAATCCATGGCATAAAGGAGTCAAGGGGCAGAGCACCACTTCATTTGTCAGAAGCATCTGTGCTGAAGTTTTCCCCAGTTAAAACACCGTTTTATAACTGGATATGAGTTCATACACTAACTGCAGATAGTTTCAATTTTGCATGCACTTGGTCAGAACGTTCTTGTTTCATCTAAAGCATTTCTATAACTCAATTTTTCTTTTACTGCTTGCACACAGATATATGGAAAAATCTATACAATAATACTTATAAATATATCTATATTGAATGCAAACTATATCCCAGACACTTTACCTTTTTTCTTTAGTTCATTTTCATTTAATCCTCAAAACAATCCTATGATGGCAAAACTTTAATTATGAGTACTTTATAGATAAGAAAACTTGAAATTGGAAAAAGCTAAGTAATATGACCTTAATCACAATGTAACGGCAAGCCTGGGACTTGATCCCTGGCCACTTTCTGAAAGAATTTTAATTACTATATGAGAGTGACATTTCTTGTGTTTGTGTTATTCGTGTTTACAAGTTCTTTTCATGATGGCCTCTTCTAAGGAGCTCCTTGATTTCACACACATAGGGCATATTATAATGTAAATATACTGGAATACAAAGAACATTAGTGCAAATTTACCAAAGCTCATCTCTTTATAGTGATTCTCAAAGTTTAGTGTGCATTCAGTGTGATCTGGATGGGGCCTGAGCATTTACCTTTCCAACAAGTTCCCAAGTTATGCTGATGATGCTGGTCTTGGGATGACCCTTTGTGAATCCTTTCTGAATATGAAGTGGAAAAGCAGTTCCTGTTACAACATGGACAGTGATTTTTTTCACGAATGAAGACTACCTTAAGACATTGGCTTTTATGCTCATTTTTTTTTAAAGAATATGTATCTATAAACAGGATGCACAGCAAATACTCACTTAAGACATATGAATGAAAGAACCACTCTATATCTGAATGGCATGGAATGAGAAAAGCTTCAGGCGAAGCCTCCTTCCCACTCTCAGAGGGGGATAGCTGAGAGGGAATTTAGGGTAGCCTGCAATTCACATATGTCCTCTATCCTCTTTCCTTTTAAAATCCTAAATGGAAGTTTTCCCCCTTTGGACCTGTTCGCAAGCCTGGGGCTCTGTTGTGAGTGGAGAGAGAGAGAGAGAGAGAGAGAGAGAGAGAGCAAGAGCGAGAGCGAGAGAGAGCGAGAGAGAGCAAGAGAGAGCGAGAGCGAGAGCGAGAGCGAGAGCGAGAGAGAGAGAGAGAGAGAGAGAGAGAGAGAGACAGAGATATCAGTCAACCAGGAGCTACAGTCACAGGTCCTCCCCCAGCAACTCAGAGTGTTTTGCCATTTCTGTGCCTTGCAGAGGTGAAAGGGTGGGCAGAAAGCCATCCTGTGCCCAGTGGTCCGTCCTATATCCATTGAGCCCTTCTCTTCTGACTGCAATTTGCACCTCACCCAGGTGTGAAAGCCTTTCCTGGGGAGAGAAAATGCAAGCCCCTCAGTCAGCAGCAGGTTGAAGTCACCATCTTCCTCCTTACCGAGGAAGTGAGTCTGCAGCTCGGCCTCTGATTTTGCTCAGACACTTGAACTATTTATACTCTATTAGACACATATGAAGGAAGGAAATTGGACTTTCTCAGGTTTCAGATGTATCAGCAGGGATGTACGACTGAAAATTAATTCCCTGACACAGACTGATGAAGCCAGTCGTTTCCTGAAATACTGAGAGATAGTTTATATATTTTATAACACATGATCTCAACAGTACATGTTTTCCCCAGTTCAACATACATATGTCTTCACAATGAAACTCCAAATCTTCAGTTTTCATAAATAATCTTGTTGTTAATTAATCAAAATGTCAAGAAACTGGTCAGTGGATCTAGCAATGAAAATAATCTAATAAAATCTACAAAGCTTGTAATGAATGCAGAATGTCATCTAGCTGTAAAATGCAAGATGAGCTAATATACTATTAGATCTACTACAGCCATAACTAGACACTAAAGATCCTTTCTCTTGGTGTTTTTATTTTCCTCCTTCTCTTATTTGTGGTTTTTCTTTTTTTCTTCTTCCTTATACAATTATTAAGCCTCACTAGTCATTCAAGTTTCACTTATGATGCCCTAGTCGATCATGACTGATAGATCTTAAGCCAACATTGGTAATTTTTTACATCTGATCATATGTTGTTTTTATTTCTGTTTACACTTTAATTTACCATAATAAAGTTTATACAAAATCTCCAGATGTTTAATCTTGAATATAACTTACTAGCCATGAGTTGTAGAGAAAGTTCCATTATCTTTCTGATCCTTTACCCTTTTACTTGCAAAACAGTACCAGCTGCTTTGTTTCACATGGTTGTTTCAGAAGAATGAATAACTTATATATGTTAGAGAACCTCAGGACCTATAAAATATTGGACAAATTTGTAAGCCTGTTGTTGTTACAGGGTGATTATACTAATTCATATTTTACGATGTAACCAAAGCAATCATCTAATCAAGAAAATTAAAATCTATAACAAGAATAGCATCCAGGGGATGCTCGATACATTGACTGGAAGATAAGGCTGAAAGATTTAATGAGAGTTGGCAGGACTGTACACTGAAGACAAATAATTGGGATCACCCCATGCTAGGAACACCTGACATCAGAGAATACTTCCAGAAACCAAGAAAACATGTTGGAGAGAAAAAGCAGAAATAGAAGCAACAAGACACAGAGGTCACACAGATCCTGGAAATGAATCCAAGGACAGTCTCTCTTCAACTTCAGTACAAACCTATGCCAGGGCTGAGTTCAAAGATTAAAAGCTGCAGTAGGTTTTAGAGAGATGAGGCTTGTGGTCACTTATCAGCCAAATCTCTAAATCTCTTGGGTTTTAAACAAAGAATATAGTGGATGAAGTCTTGAAAGGGATTTGAGTAGACTAGCCATTCTTACTGCAAACATATGAAGGAGTTGATTGCATATGCACTGAATGGCTTTTTAGAAAGAAAAAATATTCTTTGTGTATGTGTATATTTCCTTCTGAAAAACTAGAGACTATGCAACCAAACGTTTGTGTTTCTGGAAACACTTTCCTCTACAACTTAATTCATTTGTTAAAAATAAAGTCTGGAAAAGAAATTAAATGAAGCAGCCTGTAGTTTTTGGAGATATGGCAGACAACTTATGTTGGGCTTCTTGGTGGATGGGATCTTCATTAGAAAGCATCAATGATAAAGAAGAGAGGAAGCAACTGATTCCCTCTACCTGACTTCAGGTTCATTACCTCCTTGTTGGAAAGGTCACAAGAACCAAAAGGCAAGAGGATGGTTACAGTAGAATACTGAAAAAATAAAATATGTAGTCATTTCTTAGACTAGGAAGACTCTCAGTTGTAATGGCTACCAATGACATTCAAATCCAAGACCTCTTCAAACTTTAAGCTATACTTGCCTTCTTTGCTGAGTGTGCTAGTAGAAGTAAGTTTTAATCTTCTCAAACATTTTACAGGAAAGAGCTATGCAAGGTTCTCAAAGTAATATTTTACATATAGACCATTTCTTGAGTATTATCCTCCTGTTCAGTTCGTTCATCTGAAAATAAATATACAAATAAAATAATGTTGTAAACTATTCAAATAAGCTTTCATGAGCCTGCCCAACAGTTTTGCGCTAGGCATTTGGCACATATTTGGAGGCATATGCTACAATACTGTGTAGGAATAAATTCCACATCTTGATCTTGAGGAATAAATGTTATGTTGATATTTTTGCAAATATTATAAAATAAATGGGAGCACTACAGTAATTATTACAGATGCAGTGCACTTTAAATTAAAGGTAAGTAAGACTTAGTGTCAGATGCATAAGGGGGCAGTCTGACTAGAGAGACTTGAATTCAGTAAATACTTATCAAATACCTAGCCTGTCTCTTTCTGAGGGCGTGGGACATAAAGGGGAGTCAGTCACAGCCTGTGTTCTCTGCTTGTCTAAAACTATTTAAAGGAGGATTAAACAAATAGGAAAGGCAAGTTATTATTTTTACATGGGAAATTGGAAATGAGTTAAAGTGGACTCCATTCTGCCAACAACCCACCTTCAACATTCCAACTCTGGTGCCATTGCTTTCCCAATGAAAGATCTAAGTTTACCATTATTTTCATCTGACTCCATGTTAAGTGTTGGGAAATGGCTGGACTCAGTGCACTTGATCTGAGAACTGATGTGAGTTTCTGTCCAAGGCTCTAAAACCTTTTGAAATCTCATTCCCACAAGTTGAGACATTCTGAAATGGTGCTTTTTCTGTCCTCTATAACTCAAAAGACCTCTTGTTCACAAAGGGTAAGAAATGGAAAGACAGAGTTTGGGAATCTCACTGATGTGGAAACTAAGACCTACTATTACTCTTCATTTTACTCTACTTGACATGCCAACAAAGTGGTATTAAGTACTATTTCTCAGAGAAGTGAGGAACCATGCTTGGTTGGTGTATCAGGAAGTTTCACAGAGTGATTGGAATTTGAAAAAGAAATCTAAAAGCAGATTAAGATTTCTGGTGGTGGGGAGATAGTAGAGAAAGAAGTCATTCTGGTTGCAATAGAGAATCAGAGTAGAGTCACAAAGACAGAACAATAAGGGGCATGAGACCGATAGGGTATAGCTATATTCTGTGGGAACTTACTGTGTGTTGATGGAAAGTTTGAGGCAAATATCCTGGAATGTAAGTGTCAACTGCATTTTTGAAAGCTTTAAATACTAAACTATATGTTAAATCCAGTAGAAAGAGAGAGGCACAGAATATTTTATTGGAGGGCAACTAATTTTGTTGATATTTATCTTAGCAAAATGACTATGGCCATCATATGTGGAATTATATGATATGGAAAAGTAGATATTAGAGAAACCAAACAATGGACCATTAAAATAGCCAAGGCAAAACATAATGAGTCTGAATTAAAGAGATGGCAATGGTGGAGAAGAGAGAGTGAATGAGATCAATATTGAGAAGAAAGATGTCTAGATGGCTTGGCATGTATGACTGGGAATATAGTGAGTGGCTCTGATTAATCCAAGGGAAATGGAAGGGTGAGTGACTTTGAAAATATGTGTCCAATTGATTAGAAATATGAGAGTACCTTTACTGGAAACTAGTAAGCAGGAGGAGGAGCTGATTGGTCCAGTGGATGAACATATAGCCACTCGGGGGGTCTAGATATTTCAGAAAAAAGAGTATATTATTTGCAAAGCCATATTTTAAAATGAATCCTATGGGGGAGTCAGAGTATAGGGTAAATCCTTTGAACAACAATTGGTGTTCGGAAACATCAAAAGGACTGTCACCAAATAGCAAAATAAAACATTAGGTAATAGCAGGGCAACATGGAATATAACAATGATTTGTGACTGTATAACTAAAAGGACATTGTGTCTCAACAGTGGACATGCATGTAGATATTTAAGGACAGATTTTGGAAGCTTAGAGCCCATAAAACATAATATGGAAGTTAAGTCTCATGAAAAAAGAGCAGCAGTCCTGACTAATCTTTCTAGGAAGCACGCACATTCACAGTCAAGTTGGAAAGGGTTCCAGGGATTTTTATTGAGCCCCCCCCCCATAGTCAAAGGATAAAGACAAGAACGACACATATTGATAAAGAAATTTTAATAACTGGAAGGAAAGGATAACACTTTTCAGCTTACAGAACTTGAGTACAATTACCTGACATCTATTTTTTAAGAAGGAGAAGGAAATTTAATTGAATGCACAGTTAGACATCTATCAAAATGAATTTTCTTTAAAAACCTCCTATAACAATATCCCATTTCTCTCTCAGCATAATGATTTCTTACCCACAAAGCCTGTCAGTGTTTCCTAGAAGCAATATTGAAGTGACTTCTTGCTGGAAATTCAGCAAATGAACTTTTTCTGCTCCCAGAATCTCTCTCCTCATTAGGCTAGTTAGAAATCCGCCCGGGGCTCCCAGCCCTTCTTCTTTCTGACGGATGCTAAGTGTAGAGCAGCTAATGGACACTTTAACTGTTAGGGGGCTTTAGATTCAATCCCTGGCAGCCTGGCAGCTCATTCTGAGCCCTTTCAGAAGAGCTGCAATCATATGCACAAATACGATGGTTAAATATGGGCTGGAGGGAAATTGCATCTTTTTCCCCTCTCATAACTAAGGGAGATACTTCTTAAAAACAGGAAATAATTTGTGAAGATTTCCAATAAGCTGGGACCCATACCCCTTCAAAATACCCCTCCTACTGGGCTATCCCTCTAGCAATTTACTGCTTGCAAAGACTGAAGAGGGAAGGAAGGATTTTCTCAGCTGATTAAGCCTTCTCCTCTGGGCCATCATATCACATAATTTTCCTTCAAAATACTATCTGATAGCAATTACTAATAAAATGGCCTCAAAATAGTTTAGATGTTCAAATGAAGGGAAATTGATACATACTCTGTGAATGTGAAAAACACTTTCATGCAAATATCTATGAACAGGTGTCATTAGCCTTTTCCCCAATAAAGTTAGTTTTCTCTGCACCCCCCCCCTTCATGTCCTACTTGCCTTAATATCAGCACCAACAAGTTGTAAAGTGATTGTTCTCTGATTGTTGGTGTCCCTTTCTTTCTCCATCCAGTGGGAAGGGCTTTTATTTTTTTATTTTAAACTTTTTCTTCTTGCACTTTTCAGTTCTACTCCAACCCGCCTGGCATAGCTCTCTGATTTTACAATTCTCAATTTCATTCTTAATCTCCAGGTTAAATTTGGTTTAGGAAAACATTGGCTTGATGTTTCAGATGGTTTAGATTCAATAATCCACAAATGTCTAGACATTCAAATGAGGTCAGGGGGAAAAAATCTATTCTTTGAAATTTATTTAGCAATTCCAGACATCGATTGGGAGAATGTGTTTTCCACAGGCAACTGAAAGAGAAATTTGTTCTGGTTCTAAATATGAATCAAAGTGGCAAGACCCAGGCTGTCCTATCTTTTTAAATGTAAGATCTTTTTGAAATCCATAAAGATGCTCCTGCAAATTTGGCTGGGGCTGAAGCGTCAAGGCACATGACTCCAGAAATCTGGAATTGCTGAGAGTCAGGAGTCAAATGTATAAAGGAAATGCCTTGACAAGGTATCGGAGCTCAAAATTTAATATTGATGGGGTTGTCGTCTCTGGAATGTTACTCTTCATGATTTCCTCAAGTCTACTGACTGCTTTCCCACCCCCCCTTCGAAAGATATGTGATATATTTTGTACAGTGGCTACAGTGTTCAGTGCTACAAGATTGGGCTCCTGTGTCTCCCAAGACTGTATCAGAACCAGGGGTTGTTTGGGTCTGTGGCAGTCTGTGTGCTGCTGCTCTGGCAAGAGCATGTCTCATTGTTATCTCTGATGGCATGCCCTAACATAAGGTGACACATGCGAGAAGAAGTAGTGTGACAAAGTGGACCAGGCAGGCAATGCCGCACATGAAAATACATCTCATCAGAAGCCAATCCTGCTTTTAACACAAAAGGATCTCAAAGGGCACATCACTTTCGTCCACATCCTTCAAGCTTTGTGTTGCTATGAAGGCCATTGGAAAGGCCACATCAGTTATGGGTGCAGCAGTAAAGCCCGTCCAGGCAGTGACAAAAGGCAAACTTTGAGAGATGACGAGCCTCAGAAAGCAGCCAGGAGAGGTGTAATTAGACGGTGAGCATCCAGGTGAGCTGTCTCTCTTCCCCGACATGGTCTCTGAGACTGACACCTATAGCAACGCAGTTAAGTCGTTACTCCAAAGGAACAGGTGAAGCAGATGCTGCTGGAAAAACATTAATCTCTACTCCTAATATTTTACTCCAGAAAGCTTCCCAACTTGATCCACATTCATTTCTTTATTCAGCCAATATAGTTCATGCATTTATTACATGTATCAGCTGTAGATATGGTCAGGAATATAAAAACTACTCCAAGCGTTTCAAACAGAAGGGAATTTAGTACAGACACACATTTACAAATTGTCAGAAAGGGCTAGAGGGAACGCCAGTGAATGGTGGTGCCACCCAGAGATTAGAAAGAAGAGGAAATCCCTAACCACCTCCTCCCAGGACTAGAGAAGCAAAAATGAGAAAGTAAAATTAATTCCTCACTCCAACCTACAGATGTTATTTGAGCCCCAATTTTCCCAGTCTTTATCTGCTATTCTGCTGCAGGGACTTAACCAGAATCCAAATGATAAAGGACAAAAAAAAAAAAGATGTGGTTTCTAGCCTTTTGGATTCTACAATACAGAGCAGGAGACAGGGGGTACGGATGAGGAATACTATGAACAGACAATGCTTGGTGTATTATGCTTCAGTTACTACAATGAAAAGTGAACAAGGCAAGGAAGTATGTTTACATATACACATGTATACATATATTTACATATATAGGTACATATATAACTACAATAAATTGTGATATGTAGAGGTATCAGGTAAGTGTGCTTTTATTCCTAGCTATCTTCATTAACTTGGGACTGGACAATAATAATTGATTGCAGAGGAGGCAATATCATCTAAATATATGACACATTTCGATATAGTACACATGAAATGCTTTAATATGGCCTACATCTTGATCTCATTTGGAAAGGTTTTGCTAGTAATATTAGCACTATAATTCTCCCAAAAGTTTGGGATGAATTTGAAATATGGTGGGAGACCCACTGTTTTTCTACTTACTGTCTTCTCAATTATGGCACAACAAATATTTGATAATCAAATTATAACTTTACCCTTATATACAAGGAAAAAAGGTACTTATACTTGCAATGTTACTACAAATCCTATAAAAATAACAATTCTCTTTTTAAAGCATAAAAAATTATGAAAAATTAGAGAATTCACAATTTAAGACTCAAAAAGAATTTTCTACAGCAAGATGATTTTACATGGCATAGAAATGTCTCATTATATTGATCATCACTAGGAAATGAGGTGTCCTACTTGGCTGTTTTTTTCTTTTTTCACATAGAGACTACGTTTTAAAATGAGTATTTTTTAATCATTGCAATATTTTAGAAGTAACATTTATTGTTCTCCATCATACAAAATTAATATATGATAAAGGAACTGGATGAATATTGATAACTGAGCCCATTGTTCTATTTCTCTTTCTATTAGAAGTCAACTGAAACTATGGGAGAATATTTAAAAATAGTAGTTCGAAATGCACACCAACAATAAACAACAAAATACAAAACAGAAATTTTAAAAAGTCTTGAAAGAGTGAAAGTTGTTGGGAGAACTTTTCAGAGGAATCAAATCATTGGCAGTGTTCAACTATGGATATTAACTCTTCTCCTTTCACATCAAGTTTGAGAATATCTAAGATTTAGGTGACAAATACAAAATCAGTAGAGGCCTATCAGATATAAAATGACTGGGTTAATCAGCTAATCTGGATGCCTTCACCTCTTTTAATTGAATGTTTTATTGTGTGCGTGTGTGTGTGTGTGTGTGTGTATGCACATGCACATGCAAGCCTGTGTTTATTTTATTGAGAAGCCAATGTTGATAGTGAAACTCCCTCTCCTTCTTATAGTAAATATGTTTAAGCCAGATTATCCTTCAGAAAATGAGTATAACTTTCTGTTGTCAACTTTTTAGGTACTTATCTTTTTATGTAGCAATTAAATTCAATGAAGTCAACCTGGTATTAGTACTTGGCAGTACATGGTTGCTTTTTAAGTTGCTTTTATGGTTTGGATATGGGATGCTTTTCCCAGAAAAGCTCATGTATTGGCAATGCAAAAAATGTTTAGAGGTGAAATAATTGAATCAGAGCTCTACCTCATAAGTGGATAAGTCCAATGACGACGTAATAATTTGAATAAGATAAGTCCCTGGAGGCGTCGCCTTGAGCCCTAGATGTATCCTTGGTCCCTCCTTTTCTGTCTTTCTGCTTCCAGCTGCCCTGACCAGCTCCGCTACATCCTGCTGACATGATGTTTTTGCCTTGAAGCAGGCCAACCATGCACTGTACTTCTGAAACTGTGATCCAAATAAGCCTTTCCAGGTCTAAATTGTTTTTTTGGTCAGGTATTTTGGTCACAGAGGTGAAAAACTAACTGAAACATTTGGCCAGCTTCTAAAATCATTACCTGGGAAGTCAGTGGATAGGTTTAAGTATTTACCAAATTGCCAGTGATATATAATCCAGATCTTTCTTTCTACTTGTTTTTGGGTTTTTTATTTCTTTTTTTTTTTTTTTTTTCTGAAAGAGATCTAAGGAAGCTGGACACAGCAGCACATGCCTATAATACCAGTATTTGAGAAATTGAGACAGGAGGATAACAGGTTCAAAGCCAGCTTCAGCAAAACATAGGCCTACAGCAACTTAGTGAAACTCTGTTTCCAAATATATAAAATAGGACTATGGCAGTATAGCTTGGAGGCAGAGTGCCTCTGGGTTCAATCCTCAGCACCACATTCATAAAATAAAGTAAAATGAAATAAAATAAATAGGGCTGAGAATGTAGCCCAGAGATAGAATGCCCCTGGGTTCAGGATCCAGTACCAAAAAAATTTAAAAAGCTAAATAATATGTATTATTTAATCCATTGACAGATTGAACTCATTGGAATCTAAAATCAATAGAATGCCTCTCTCTTCTATAACTCACTTATGGTTACCACCTAGCTGTTTGTGCCATCAGTCAGGATTCCTATTTGGAATACCAATCCCAGAATAACTGTATATAGGGTGATATTCAAGTTAGAGGGTGAGAGGAAGTGGTTTCCAGAAATGGAATAGCCCTATATATTTCAGAAATTATCTCCCATGTAGAATAGGACTCATAAGCATGGAAATATGGGGTCACTTAAATAAAATAATGCTATATATCCACCTTCTGAACTCCAAAGTATAAAATAGGTATCATATTCATTTGAAGATTCAAGTTTTTCCCTTTAGCACAGTATCACAATTTTAAACAATTAATCAATGATCAAATAGCATGAAATGTAATGGATTCCTTATTTAATTCAAGTCTGTATTTTTCTAAAGACCATGCTCTTTTCTTCTTTCCCTCTTAACATTTTTTTCACCAGAGAATATAATCATTAAGGTATGACATAAACTAGGGATTAAAAAGTGAAAAGAATTGTTACATCATAAAGAATGGGTAGGTATATCAATGGGTGATAAGAGTTTAAGAAAATTTTAGAAGCAAGAACTCACGAAAGCATCAGGGGGAACTCTCCTAGAGTACAAAACATATGTATAGCAGTGGTGCCAATGAGGCAGTGATGTTGAATATATTGTATTCCAAGCTATTATCCCCCAAACATAGTCATCTACACATGTTTCCGTAGGAGTTGAGTGTCATTAAGTTGACTCATTTTTGTAATCTTACAACATAATGTTTTATAGTTTGGAGTGGAAGAGGTTGTAGGAATAAGGCAAGTTAAGCATTTTGTGATTGGAGGTAGGTGATATGAGGAATAAAACTAACTTTGATTTAAGGACATTTTAGAGAAATTGAATACAATGCAATGATTTATGTATTGGTAGCTTAAGTAATGTTAATCCATCACATTAACTGAAGTAAGAAGGAGGTAAGTTCTTATCTTCAAAGCAAAACGATAAATTTAATTTTAGAAATGTGGAGAATGAGAAGATTATAGGTCACCCAGGAGATGATGTCTAATAAGCAATTTTGGATTAGACTCCTCAGATAGCTGAGGGCAGAATTTTAGAGTATTCCAAGTAGAGGTGATAATTGTATCCAGTATAGAGTAATTCTCAAATATTAATTAAAATGCCTTGAATTGAATTCAACTGAAGAAGGTCATCAAGTACAACAGAGAAAAAGTAGTCAAACAATTAAAAGGGCACCAAGATAGTTAACTTGCATAGTTATAGAAGTGCTATAGGAGCAAAAAGGAATGATATGAGGCCAGGAAGGGAAAGACTGAAAGGAGACTCTAAGAATGGGGGGACCCAGTGGCCAATCTAATACAGCAGCAGAGCTCAAGGATTTGGGGAATATGTGAGTGGTGAAAAAGCAGAGCCAACTATATAAATTTAAGGGCATGCAATAATATGACCTTGCATCTAAAATGCTAATTGCACATCTACTTAAGTAAATACAGTAAATGTAGTATTAAAATGCTCTACATGAGCCAGTTGTACTAGTGCATGCTTGTAATCCCAGTACTTGGAAGACTGAGACAGGAGGATCGCAGGTTAGCAGCCAGCCTCAGCTACTTAGTGAGGCCCTCTGCAACTTAGTGAGACCCTGTTTCAAAATAAAGAATAAAAAATAGGTCTGGGGGGTGTAGCTTGGAGGTAGAATGCCCCTGAATTCCATCCCCAATATTAAAAAAAATGCTCTACATGGATATCAGTCTTTGTTGCTTTCAAGATGTTGAATTTTCCAAGTTCTAAGGTAGCATGGAAATATGTATTAGCTTCTGTAAGGAACTCATATTCTTTTATGGGAAATAAAACAAGTACCAGAGAAGGAAAATGAATGTGTCCTAAGAGAAGATGACAGTGTTCCCTTTCCCCAAGGGCATTGCCATTCTAGTGACATCTGATGCCTCCTCCTTAGTTCCTGATGAATGTATGAGACTATATAATAAACTCTTTCTTAGCTGCATTTTAAGCCCCATAAGCTGAGGGACCATGTCTGTCTTGTTCATTGTTCATGCTGCTTTCGAAGTACTGAACCCAGCTGAATGGTTTCTCCATGAAACAATTTTTATGCTTTTATGAATTAATGAATGGGCAGATAGATTAATAGGTCCCTAACAACTTCACCCGTGGAATAGTGATTTATATCAACTACTTGTTTTTTTTCAATTGTATTTACTCATCTCCATATTTCTCCTATTATTTTAATCTTCGAGGAAAAATTGAAGGTAGTAATGTCCTCAGCTGTGTTGTTTGAAATCCCCCACATCGTATCTCTTAACCTTGTGTCCTCGATTTGTTCCTTCAACATCATAGCTACAGCCCAGCTACCTGAAAAATACAATAAAAGATACTGTTAGATTCTTTTCAAAGATAGAAAAATGCAATTTTCTTCACTTTCTCAAAATGATATAGCTTTGGAAAATATTAGACTTTTGACCAACTTCTGAATTCAGAGCTAAAGAGTTGCCTTCCATTGCTTCCCACATGAACATAATGTGATTTGATATTGTTCACCTGGCTCAGATAAATGGAAAGTTATTTGCAGTTAGTCTGAGAGGTATGTAAGGACTCTTTTTTGGAGAGTTGATCAGGTTTAGCTAGACTTTGAAGTCCTTGGAGTCCCTATAACCACCCAAGTATTTCAAATTATTTGAGGGATGATGAGAAAAGTTGTTCTGATTAAACTGAGACCATTCTCTGACTTCTTAAACCTTTAGACAACTTAGGAACTAATGCACACTGCATATATCTCTTCCTGAACTGTTCTCTTAGTTTTTATTTGAGAGCGAAAACACAGTTCTGCAATACATGAAGAAGAAATCTGTG
Organism: Graphiurus murinus; assembly: GCA_004027655.1. NCBI lineage: Eukaryota > Metazoa > Chordata > Mammalia > Rodentia > Gliridae > Graphiurus > Graphiurus murinus. Next base: position 45,042 of record PVLC010006535.1, on the reverse strand, counting down.
GATTTTGTAGAGATAGGAACAGCATGACATAAATCTTAGGAAGGCTTCTTATTTCACAAATTCCCCAATTGATTCCTGCAATTGTATGAATCTGGGCTTGTCATGTCTATCAAAATCAGTGTGGCAGCCTTCTGGCTTACCTCATGAGAAACTAATAGTCCTGCAGATTAGATCACAGATACCCTAGCTCTGAGTGCACATTTACATATTAGAGTACTTTAAATTTATTTTGCAAATGCATGGCTAAACTTATTCACATAGTGTTTATATTTGGCACTGAGAGGATTCCTAGGAGAGGAGATATTGAGTTTACTTTTGAAGATGATTTTTACCCAAATCAGATAGTTACATCACTGGAGAAATATGCAGTAAGGGCCAGATAAGAATATAATTTAGAATTTCTCATAGGTGTGTATGTGTGTGCATAAAAATACTATACTTACATATATAATTACTAGATAGATATATAGATAGACAGATAGGTGATAGATAGATAATAGATTGATTTTCTAAGGGATGTGACTGGGGAAGTGAAAGATTATATCAGAAGCATGACTTCTGAATGCTGAAGGCCTGATGTAGTCTAGGCCAGTAGAGGAAGAGTATAGTATTCTAGTGTTGAGAACAGCCTTAGGGCAAACCCAGGAAGGATTGAGGATGAGAGGACAGTGGAGGAGCCATGTCTAGCAAGAATCCCCAAGAGAAGTACCACAGGAACATTCCGATGTGTCCATATACAAGGACACTTCTGAGTAGGAGGGGTTTTCTGCTAAGCGGAAGTTCTCTCAGATTCAATCTCTACATATTAGAAGCCACTCTATGTCCTTGATAAAGAAGCTTATTATGATAAAAGTAATGTTTTAGAGCCTATCCACTATACTTATTGATAACAGCAATCTTTAGCACTTAATGCATATCAAGTGCTATCACTTGATACTTAAGAACTAATTTATTCCTTATAGCAATCTGATGAAATTGTTACCCATCACCTTGGTTTCAGATGACTAAACTAAGAATAAAAAAAGTTGAATAACTTGCCCCAAAGAACTCAGGTAATAAAAGGCAGAGTTGAGAACCAACCTCAGCAGTTATCCTCCAGAGTCTGCTAAATGCCTGTGTTGTGTTTATGCTTTCTTAGTATCAGTTTTTCTATGTATTTTAGATAACAATGACGTTTTTTACAACAAATAAGTTTTAATAGCCTCATATTATTGTTTAGTAGGAATATATCAAAAGGTATTTATTCAGTTCTCCTTTAGGTAAACAGCTTGTTTTCCATTAAAAAAAATGCTGTGATAAACAAAGCTGTGTGAATTTTTATCTTGGCAAACACACCTCCAGGAAAAAACAGTTCTTAGCAGTGAAATGACTGGATCAAAGGATATGCATATTTTTAAGGATTTTGACATATGCTATCCTAAATCACTCTCCAGATAGATTTTTCAAATTTGCATTGCCCCATCAGAGACTGGGATGATCACTTTCCCTAAATCTTCATCAGAAATGATTATCTTTTTTTTTCATCTTTGAGAGTTTGAAAATCTCAGTAAAATTTGCTGTAATTTTAATTTGGAGTTGTACTATAAATCAGAAAAATGAATTATTTTCATGTTTAATTCTAATTTAATGTTTGTGATTCAATGATCCATTGTTATATAATTTCTTTGTAATAATAGTTTGTAGAGTACAAAGATCACTCCCTATGCTATATTTATTATAAATATTTTTAGATATTTAATTATATATGCTTTGTTTGTGAAAAAAAGCCTTAATAGTATTAACATTTGGTTTGAGGCTCGACAAAACTTTCCTACTCTCAAGATTATATAATTTTTGCTCTTATTTTGAATTGGTTTTTGTCCTTTCAACATTTTGGAAATTTATTATTTATTTTAATGTATAATCTGAAGAAGGATGATTGATTTTTGCTTTTATTTTTAAATCAAATAATTAGCTTTGTTGGATGTGGAGGCATATATTTGTAATTGCATTACTTGGGAGGCTAAGACAAGAAGATTGCAGTCTTGAGGCTAGCCTCAGCAATTTAGAAAGAGGCTCAGCAACTTAGGGAGACAGTTTCAAAACTATATATAAAAATGACTGAGGTATGTCCCAGAGGTAGAAGGCTACTGATTTCAATCCCAATAATCATAATCATGATAATAATAATAATAACAAGAAGAAGAAGAAGAAGAAGAAGAAGAAGAAGAAGCAGCCCTGTGTCTCAAGTCTGTCAAGTGGTTTTTTATGCTCTAGGGTTATTATAGTCATGATTTTATTCTTCAAACTATTAACATGAAGTATAATATTATCGTATTTGGTAATATTGAATTGTAAATCTTAATTAATTTATGTTATAATATATCAGTTCTTTTCCTTGGTATCTTCATCTGATTTATCATGTTTTTATTGCTGTTATTATTAGAAAATAACTTGCTTTTAATTACATAAGTAATAAAAACTTATTGCAGAAACAAATCAAACAATGAAAAAAAAGAAAAGCAATAATCACTGTTAAATTTTTAGGTTATATATGTTGGTTATTGTCTTTGCATTTTTTTAAGATACTGAACATCCTAATTTAATCAGTTGTTTATATTTATATGTTTTATTTAATATGCTTTATTTATTTAGAGCAGTTTTGGGTTCACAGCAAAATTGAGAGGAAAATACAGAGATTCCCCATGTATTTCTTGCCCCCATGTATGCACAGCTTTCCCCATTACACCATTCCTCACCAGAGTGGCTCATTGTTATAACTGAACAACCTACTTTGACAAATATAATCACACAAAGTCCATACATTTATAAGGGTTCACTCTTGATGTTGTATATTACATAGGTTTGGACAAATGTATAATGACATGTATCCAAAGTAATATTATTATACAGAGAAGTTTTGCTGCCCTAAAAATTATACATACTCTGCCTATTTATTCCTCCTTTTCCCTGACCCCTGGGTACCACAAGTCTTTTTAGTGTCTCCATAGATTTGTTTTTTTCCAAAATGTGATATGATTGGAATCATATTGTATGTAATCTTCTTGTATTAGTTCTTTTACTTAGCTATATGCATTTAAATTTCCTCTATATCTTTCCCTGTTATAAACAGATATTTCTTTTTAGTGCTGAATGATATTCCATTGTCTGTGTGTAGCACAGTTCATCCATTATTTCTTGAAGGACGTCTTGATTATTTCCAAGTTTTGACAATTATGAATAAAGTTGCTATAAACACTCATGTGCAGTCCTAACTTTTCCACTTCTTTGGGTAAATACTAAGTAGTGTGATTGCTACATCATATAATCAGAATATGTTTTGTATAGCAGGATTTTGCTAAGGCTAAATATATATCTATAACACCAAGTGCAATGACTATATAGTTTGACACCAAAAATGTGCCACAATTTATTTAACCAATAACATATTGTTTCATATTCAGGTATTTTCCAAATTTTTTTCACAAGCAATAGTATGTCATCCTTATATTTAAATATTTTGAGGAAAGAAGAATTTGATTCTAAGGTGCTGTTGCACAGTTTTTCTGAGAAGTACACATGCTCTCTCCCTTCATTCTGTATAACATACTTCCCCGAAAGTCCTTTTCCTGAATGTGTTGTTTTACACTGAGGAAGAACTTACAGGCATGAGGTACATAAATATAAGCACACTGCTTTTGGGATTGTGTTTATATATAATTCCATGTAACCACTGCATGGGAGACTCCAGGCTGCCTGTGCCACTAGGGGTTGACCTCTCTCTCAGACTTGTCCCTCAGCTTCCTGCTTTTGCCCCAACTCCCTTAAGTGAAAGCTTGGAGTGTTGGGCTAGAATGTCTCTCAGTTCTGTCTCACCTTCAGCCTGCAAGCCCAAATCACTCACAGTGGGGGTCTCTTACCCCCACCCAAAATGTCCCTTGGCCCCATTGCTCTTGGCAAGGGGTCTTCTCTCGGCACTACTTTTCTAGCTGCCTTTGACTTTTGGTATATTGGTACATTCCCCAAGTGCTCTATGAAGGCATCCAGGAATGGATTGGTGGGATGATGGATACCCGCTTGGGGACTGGACTTTTAGAGTTTCTACATTGTCATTCCATGTCAGCTCACATATGACAAAGGAAAGCTTGATCAGTGCTCACCTGGTTGAGTCCTTCCTAGGATATTCCTCCCCCACCTGCATGGTGAAGGATGAAAACAACAGTCTCTTCTTTACTACAAAAATTCTTAAGTTTTAGTTATTTAGGTTGTTTTAGTTTACCTGTGTTCTTAGCTCTTGGATAGGTGTTCAAAAATTATGATATTAAACTTCTTAGGTTCCTTTTGGTGCTTAGGTGAGTATCACAGTCTATTGCAATTCTATGTATAAGAGACAAGTGCAAAACTCCTAATATTTATAATTTGGGGATGTATATATGTTGTTTCTGTAGCTATGGTTATAGCCTTCTTCTCATTTATAATGGCAGGAACAGTGGACTCTCTCTCCTTTTAAATAGATGATGCTTTGTATAGGTCTTTTTAAAAGTTTAGTCGTTGAATAAATCACTTGTACTATGACCTCTTCTCATTATATTAATCATAGTTTTATATTTCTAAAACTCTCTTCAACTATATTCATAAGATTTATTGTGTTGCTTTTATATAACTTAACTTAAACTTTTAAATACTTAATAGCTTTAAAAATAAAAAATGAAATAATAAAATTTCTTCCAGTTATATCTTTATTCACCTATAGAAAATTTTGATATGAAATTTGGTATCGTTCTTATATTATTGTTATTTTTTGCAATGCTGGGGATTAAACCCAGGGACATTCTACCTCAGTGCTACACCCCCAGTCCTATTATTTTATTCTTTATTTTTGAAACAGGGTCTCACTAAGTTGGAGAGGGCCTCACTAAGTAGCTGAGCCTGGCTGCAAACCTGAGATTCTCCTGTCTCAACCTCCCAAGTACTTTTTTTTTTTTTTTTTTTTGGTAGTGAGAATTAAACCTAGGAACATTTCACCTATAAGCAACACTTCAACAACAGAAAAGCAACACTATTTTATTTTGAAACAAGGCATTTTTAAATTGAGAAGGCTGACCTTACACCTGTAATCTTCCTATCTCAACCGCCCAAGTACTGGGATTATAGGCATGTGCCACAGCAATCAGCTTAATGGTAGTTTTATTTACTTTTCAAGGAAATTATTATTTATCATAGTGCTTTATTTTTTCACTTCGTAGTTATCTAGTATTAGAAAATCTGCTAGGAAGTAATTTATACCAGTATTTTGTCACATTATATTCTGTTTACAGTTTACATTGTCTTTATTGAGTACAATATGATCAGTATTGTTCCTTAATACTTCAAAGATAATTGAAAAGAAAGTTTATTGTGCGTTGATAGGACACACAGTTCAAAATATACCAATTAGCTGGGCGTGGTGGCGCACGCTTGTAATCCCAGCATTCGGGAGGCTGAGACCGGAGGATCCGGGTTCGAGGCCAGCCTCAGCTACCTAGTGAGGCACTCCGCAACTTAGTGAGACTCGGTTTCAAAATAAAGAATAAAAAATGGGGCTGGGGGTGTAGCTCGGAGGTAGAATGCCCCTGAGTTCAATCCCCAGTACCGCCAA
>PVLC010006535.1:0-39325 GCA_004027655.1 Graphiurus murinus | reverse complement strand
CCAAATCAAAATATACCAATTAAGTCAGGCAATTGACTCACATTCTCTGGTTTTACTATTTCTTCTCAATTTTTGAAGTAGAGTTGACAATGGAAGATTGTATATTTTTGAGTTGTACAACTTGAAGAGTTGACCTAAATATACATTGTGATATGTTCCCTGCCTTCAAGATTATATATATATATATATATATATATATATATATATATATATATATATATGTCACCACATCAAATTACTTTTTTGTGTGGTGAAAGTACTCTCAAAAAATTAAATTCTTACAAATATTAATCTAGGTATATTAGAGGCCAGATAATATACAAGGACTGGTGGCATTTAGACTTTGGCCACAAAGTATGAATGAATAGAGTTCTAATTAACTTAGTGACAATGTAAATGGGGCTCAATTCATCATAAAACACAAGAAATAAAATAGTAATCATATATATATATATATATATATATATATATATATATATATATATATATATATCATCCTTTAGCCTTTCAGAGTTATTTTATGTTAAACCTCCTTTATTTAAAATAATGAAATGGTGATTAATATGATTCCTAATTTACAGATGTACAAACATATAGAAATTAAGTAGTTTCCCCAACATTACACAACTTTTGTATTCCAGAGTCAAGGTTTGGCCTAAATTTTTAAGATTATAAACTGTCTTACTGCAACATTGGAAATGTCTACAAAGTGATTAATCCAAGTAAAAAAAAGATGTAGCAGGCCAGAGGATTGGTTACTTCAGTAGATCATCCAAGGCTTAGGTTGTTTCTATTTCCCCCAGTTATCTTCGACAAGTCTACTTTCCCCTTCAACTTTGTCTCCTTATGGCCTGGAGATAGGATAATGGCTTTAAGCATCATATCCTCACCCTATAATATCTAAGCATATATATCCTCAGGATTCTGTGGCAAGAATGGCATGGCTTACCCACGACTAAGCAATCACAAGCAAGGCAAAGGAAATTTCTAGCATTGATTTACAATTATCAAGATTTAGACCTGGAGGTATGAGAGACTGACTTCTTATACAGCAAAATAAAATTTTGTCTTATTGTCAAGAACAAGTCAGAGGTGTGACTTTGGGTAAAAGACAAATAGCGTCTGTGATACAGGTACAGAGATTAGAGATAAGAGCAAGAGAGGATGAGTCAAAAACTATTACAGATCATACATCCTAGGAAATGGGAAAAATAGATAATTATCAAGAGAAATGGGAAAAGAACAAAGAGATGTCAGTCTTGATGGAAAGATGATAGCTTTGGTTTGGCAGAAGTTGGCCAGAGAGATGGGATTTTCAAAGGGAATTGCAGAGTTACAAAGTTTGAAGCATACAGAAGTGGTCAGAGTCAGAGTACAGATTAAGTCTTGAAAACTTCTTTATAGATATGATAGTCAATGTTATTAAAGTAAGGTTACTGAGAGAGACATTGGAAAAGAACAAAGAGTGACCATTAAGAATCAGCTTTAATTAAGAGTCCAAAGTTAGAGATATGAGTAAATGAAGAAGGTACACGTAGAAACAGTGAATATCATTAAAAAATCATATACGTCACTCCATGGAAAATATACACTATTAAACAACACTGAAAAATTATCATCTCTATTTTCTTCTTCCTAAGCAAACACTTAAAGTCCTCTAAAATTCTATATAGTGTTTATACCACCATCTATTTAAAAATTATGTTTTGAGACATTCACATATATCCAGTTATTTATTTTTAAAAAAAATATTCCTTCTTTAATCTAGTCTCAGCCTTCCACCTCAAAATCAAAGTCAAAAGGTATATATTCCCAGAAGAAGAAAATAAAAATGTTTTTAGCAATCAAGTCCTTTGAAAATAATGATTAATATAGGGAAAAATTGCGTGAAATTCCTTTGGCATACCACGAAGTCAGCTTGGTCAATGAGGCCAATCATTCTCTCCCATAATTCAGAGAAGCACATACTCTTATAACAGCTTAACTATAAGACTAGATTCAGAAAGGAGAATGGGAAAAAGAAATGAAACCTACCCTCTTGTCCTGGAGGTATCTGGAGAAGAAAGGAAGGTAATGGAAGAAGTAGTTTATCAGATGGGTTCCTCAATATTGCTTTATTGACTTTAACTCAGGTGGATTACAACATGCCTTAGTGAGTGAAAACAAAATGGAGGGGGGCATTCAAGAGACAGTGGTTCATCATTTGGTCCTATATATGTATTAAGGAACGCTTCATAATTAACAGATGAAGATGTGCAATCAGAAATAAAGGAGCCGGGCGTGGTGGCGCACGCTTGTAATCCCAGCATTCAGGAGGCTGAGACCGGAGGATCCGGGTTCGTGGCCAGCCTCAGCTACCTAGTGAGGCACTCTGCAACTTAGTGAGACTCGGTTTCAAAATAAAGAATAAAAAATAGGGCTGGGGATATAGCTCGGAGGTAGAATGCCCCTGAGTTCAATCCCCAGTACCGCCAAAAAAAACCAAAAAAAAAAAAAAAAAGAAAAAAAGAAATAAAGGATTCTACTTTCATTTCCTAAGCTTCCCCTAAATCCTGTGTGGCCTGGATAGTGCATGGTAGGGTCAAAGTGACTTTAAACATATGGAGATAGACTGATATGGTCATTTGGTGGAAGAAATTATCCCAAATCAGAAATATCAAGAACCCAAACTATAGCTAGAATAAGCAGCAAGATATTATATGGCTTTCACTGAAATGCTAATTAGTGATTTACCCACCAAAGGTAAAGGCACCAGTGGAATATCGATGAATGATGTGGTAGCTTGTCTCCAAAGAGGTCACCATCTTTCTCATTTCATGTGCATGAAATGTCTCTATCAAGAAGCAGAGTCTAAGCCTCTACTCCATTTAAATCTGGGCTTCCCTTTGGCACTTGCTTGGCCAGTAGAATACGGAAAACAATGTTCTGAAATTCCTGAGTCTACTTCATTAGGAGTCTTGGAGCTTCCATGTGGATGTCTTGCAACACCAACCACAGTGCTATGAGAAGTCCAAGGCATTTAGTGAGACCATAGGGGTCTTCCCCTTTCACAGCCTAAAGTAAGCTCTCAACCACGGAAAACATAAGCCGTCAGCATGTAACTTAGAGGTCTTGGATGTCCAGCTTGGTTGAGTCTTTAGATGTCTCCATCACTAAAACTACAATCCTGAGAAATCTGAAACTAGGACTACTCAGTTGTGTTTAATATACTCTAAAACTGTGAAAGATACCAGTTTTGTTTTAATTCACTCAATTTTGGGGGTGGCTTGTAATACAGCCGAATATTTTCAGAACCAATGAGATCATTTTAAATATGTGCCAATAGATACCACAAAAACTAAGCCAATATGAATCTAGGATCATCTTGTTTTGAGGACTTTCACCATATATACAAGAAGTCATATAAACCACTTTCTCAAATATATCTTTAAGTAAAGGAGTAAGGAATAGATATATGAGAGACCAAACTTTTTTTTTCCCCTAAATACTAAACTCTATCTAAAATAGTTTACATTTTACTATCATAGGCTACATATTGAAATAGATTAAATATAAATGGAAGTGTATGAGGAAGACTAGATCATCTGAAGGAAAAATAAAGAAAATGCCTTTTGCATAGGTTACAATTATAATTAAATGGAGAAAGGATCATTCCATCACTGGCTACTTTCATAAATAAAATTTTATTGGAACACAGCCACTCATTTTTTCACACTTTGCAGCTGCTTTTGTCCTACATTATTTGCCATAGAGACTGCATACACTCAAATATTTACTACTTGGCACCTTAAAGCAAATGTATGCTGATCCCCATCTAAAGTGAAACTTGAAACCATGTTTTACATTTAGATCTTAAAGCATTTTTGCAATTATATTTTCGGGGTAGACTCCTAAAAAGAAAAGTGCTAGTTCATAACACTTGTACAACACTGAAAAATTCTTATGGTTCACCCTGATTTATCTTTTGAAAAATCTGTGCCAGTGTAAAAGGATAATATCAAATATGAAATAGTTAAATTCTCTGAATCCTCTTCAATTTCATTAAATGGATGTTTTACTCTTATCTATAAAAAATAACATCTTTGTACACAGTTGTTTATCCATGCTTATGAGCATTTCTTAAGATACTTTCCTGTAAGCAGAATTACAGGGTCAGAATATAGCATATTATACATAAATTTAAGCCTTTGTTACATATTGCCAAATAAATTCTCAGAAAAGTTGTACAAATGTATATTCCTCTTTAAAAGAAATCAGCATATTTATTTCAATTCACCAGTAAATATGTCAAGGAAGTTGACATATTAATTTTAGTAGTCTCAAGTTGTTGACATGTTAAAACAAAAAGAAAGTATTTTGCATTTATTTTAATTGACTATTCCTCAGGAAATTTAAATATTTTCTATAAACTTGTTAACTATTTTTACTTATGTAAAAAGCGTCTTCAAGTTCTTTTCAACAACTTTTTTGTTTTTTATGAATTCAGAAATACATTTAAAATCTGCATTTTGTCTGCAACTGGACTGTCTTTCTATTCCGTTTCTGTGTTGATCGACTTCTATACGAGTACTAGTCAGAAATAATTATTATAGATAGTGATATCTTTTGGCACTTGGTAGAGTTTAGATATATTTTTGTTCTTCTTTAACTTTTGGTTATTCATATGCATTTTTCCTTTCAGATTATTTTAGTAACATCCTGTCAAAGTCCATAAAAATCCTTTCGAGATTTGCATTGAGATTGACTTAGTACGTTTGAAATATCATATAATTTTCTTCTGAGATGAAAGTCACTAAGACATATTCTAAGGTTGCTATAAGTTAAACAATTTTAAATTAAACAATTTTAATAATTATTAGAATTATGACTATACTTTAATTTTTAATAGTTTTTTGAACAAATGTTTTTTATTTTGACTCACTATATTATTTTTCATTGTGATTTTTCCCTTTGTTGAAATATTTGAATGCCATTCTTTATTGTGTAAATAGTTAAGTAAAAAATCTTGCCTAAAGAGAAGAAAAAAATGGTAAGTTTTCTAGAATTTAAGTGTCAGCTAAAAACGTACATGATTATGTAGTTTAGAAGCTCTCGAGTTTTATAAATAATGAGGATAGTGAAGGTATAAAGATATATATTTTAAAGATTCAAAGAGTGTATATAGATATTTTTGATATTCAGTGTAGAAGTGGTTTAGGCTTGGACTTTGTGGCACTTGGGCTCATTGATATTTGACCCTAAGAGTAGGGTGGGTTCCTTGTGTTTGTGACATATTTGCATGTCAACCTATTAGTGTTCTTAGAATGAACTCAGATTCTCTTTCTTGGTCCTACTGAAATTTTGCTGTAATTTAGGATATGTCTAACTACTCTGGTCTTTACAATGTATCAGCCACCATATATTTCTTTATCAAATAAGAAGTTCTTATAACCTCTTTAGCTGAAATGATTATTTGACTATATCAAAATTACTTTGGTTTTAGTCCGACTCTTCTCTTGTCTCTTCTATAGACTAAAAACAAATAAATTTCACTTTAGTATTCACAAAGAATGGGCTAGTCAGAAGGATTCTCTCCTGGCTATGACATTAGGATGCCACAAATTCTGAATAAAGCTAATTCCCAGTGTATCAACCACTCTGAGCACTGATAGTGAAAATGAGATAGGAACGATGGGGCCCTCAGTAAGTACTCTACAGGTGAGGCCATCAGCCAGCAAGTGTTCATCTTAATTCATCTTAATTCCTTTTAAGATGAAGCAGCCAGCAAAGATGATATCAAGATCCCTGACGAGCTTCTACAAAGAGAACCAAAAGTTAAACACGTAAAAATTAAACTCTACATTAAAAATGAGATGCATACTATATACAGCATGGGAAGAAAGACCTTGCTGCCTTGCTGTTTTTTCTTCTTTCCTCTCCGTCCCCTACCATGGATGAAAGGCCGTCACCCCTCCTGAGAGGTTTGGCCCTATACCATAACCCCTAAGTATGAAACACAACTTTGTCCAGAATGCCGGAATCATTTGGCTCTTCACCATAATTTTCCAATATATTTAGTCACATAGAATAATAAAAAAAAATACAAGTATTAGAGAAAAGTGGAACATCATTACTTTCCCCAATTTTAGGTCATAATTAGTGTCTTATGCTGACTCCAAGCTGGAAGCTTAATGCTCTTTATTTTGGAAATGTCAGAATGTGTGGAGAGTGTCCCCACAGGTCCCTGGCTGTACTCGGGCATTCAAACTGCCCTCACCTTCTCTCTACACTGTTCTACCGTGACTTTCTACTCTTTGTCTTCTCTCCCGGTCTTTCAAACTGGTTTGCACATGTTATTCTTCTCTTAATTTTTTTTTTCTCAGCTTCTGATGCCAAGTTATTTGGCACTTGATGCTCATTTTGCCATCTTCCTGGCATAGCACAACCACCATGCCAGTCATCCATTTTGAGCTTCACCATCAGCTCAGGGGTGATGGTACAGACCCAAAACCTCCACTACCATTTTTCACCAGTAGCTGTTCCTAAATGTGCTATGACGTCTCCCCTTGCTGCTAACAACAACAACAACAACACACACACACACACACACACACACACACACACACACACACACTATTCTAATAATATTTGGGGCTGATTCCATAACTATCTTATCAGTTTAAATGATTAGAAGCTAATCCAATCTAATTTAAAACAAAAATTGCATACCTATATCAGAGGCCATTCTCCTATGGCTTGAGAGATTTGAAGAATGATTGTGGCTTGACTTTGATATGCTTCCAATCAACACACTTATGTACCTCTGGAGTACAAGGTTCAAATCTGGGGAATCAGGATTCAGCAATGGCCCTCACTGCCATTTTTAGAGCTTATTATGCAATTTGTAGGGCTCAGTACTAAATGAAAATTCAGGACTCTGGCCAGGGTCTCCCTATACCATAAACCTATTGCACTAACCCACTACTAACAGGCAAAGGATGGCCTTTAAGTCTCTGCCTAGGAAAATTCCTGCTTAGCACCTGGATTGGGATGGTGAGAGACCCCAGATAGTCACACCATGCATTGCTAATACTGCCTGACCACCCTGAAACATCCCTGGACTTGCATTCAGACCCTTCTCCATTCAGGTCTCCATCAGCTTGGGGACAATAGGAGAATGAAGGTAGGCCATTACCTACCTAAAGGTAAGGGAACACCATGAAGGACCTAAGGGGCCAGTAAGTGGAGAGAAGGAAGCTGAAAACTATCCCACGAGGGGAAGGGGTAGCAGGAGTTAGCAAAGATGATGAAATAAGTCACAAAGCTCCCTCAAAGCATCTATTACATTCTCCCAACAGGCTCTCCTGACAAAACACAGATTATTTCAAGACAGAATCTCCAGAGTATTAAACCCTAAGTTCAGGGCTCTTCTTTTTTTAAAAAAAAATATACTTTCATTGGTACATTGTAAGCATACATCATATTGAGGTTTAGTGTGATTAAAACATACATGTGCATAGCAGCTTCTGAGCTCAGGGTCATATGCAACTTCCCTAGCATGGTGAGTGAAGTTGGCCCTGCTTCCTGGTCAGAGATACCTGGTCCCATGTACTTGTTATTCTGGTTATAGGGGACAGAAAATAAATGATGGACATAACAATAGGAAAATAGCATGGTATATTACAAGTGAGAATGTGAAAGGATAAAAAAAGCATTAACAGGGTGAGAGTGGTCAGGAATGTGGGGGGCAACATTACATAGGATGGGGAATTGGGCCTCAAAAAAAGATGAGGTCTAAGTAAAGGCTTGAAGGGCATGAGACGTGAATTCAAAGAAAAACTGCTCAGGCCAAGGGCACAGGCTGGGTAAGGACCCCAAAGTGCCTAATGTGTTTGAAAAACAGGAGGCCAGTGTGACTGAAAAAGAGAAAGGGAGGTGAGGACAAGAGGAATCAAGTACATTTAACTCAGAGCCCAAATCATGAAGGATCTGATAAGCTACTCTAAGAGAGTTTTTTTCTGGGCTTGGTGGCACATGACTGTAATTCCAGTACTTTGGAGGCTGAGACAGAAGGACCTCAGGTTCAAGGACAGCCTTCGTAATTTGGTGAGACCCTAATTCAAAATAGAAAATAAAAAGGGCTGGGGGTAGAGAACCCCCCTTAGTTCAATCTTCAGTACAGAAATTAAAAGGGAAAAGAATACAGATTCTTATTCTGATTTATATGTGGATCAGTGAGGTTTTGAACAGAGGGATGAGGAAATCTGACCTCCTTATTACATGTCACTTCTGACTATCTGTTCAGAGGGGGTCATGAGGAGGCTAGCCTCTATTCAAACTTGGAGGTAATACTGGAAAGTCAGAGGTATTTGCTAAAGGTGAAGCCCAAGAGTTTTTCCTGATGGATGAGACACGTGCTAATGAGAGAAAGGGAGGAGTTAGTGATAATTCCAAGATAATGGCTTGAGCAGCTGGAAAGATGACCTTCTCAGCAACTGAGGTAGGAAGACTGCAGGCACAAACGATTTGGGGATAGAGGAGAATTAGGACTTAGTTTTGAATCTGCTGCTCAGGAAATATCCACGAGTGCAGTTGACCATTGGATTTAAGAATTTGGAACTCAGAGGAGAGGTTTGGGCTGCAATAAAATAACCTGTTCATCCCCCATGACTACGGCTCCTGTGGCTCTTCCCCTTGTGCAGGTCACAGTAGCAGTCTGTCCTTTATCCTTCTAAGCCCAAACTTAACCCATCTTTTATGTGCAAGATTGACCCATTCTTACCTTCATTATCCCTTCCTCTTGCCAATGATTTCCTCTCTCCTTCCTTTTCTTTATATATATATGTATATATTTTCTTCCTTTCTCATGTTATTTCTTCAATAAATGTATATTGGCCATTCATTGGAGGAGTCAGTATAGCCTAGAGGTTAAGAGGATGAACTCTAGAGACAGATTTTTTAGACTCTGCCATTGGGTCCTTAGGCATCAGGTGGGTGCTGTGGGCAAGTCACAGAACCCCTCTTAGCATTACATGACGATGAGGAAAATAATGCTGTAATGTTATAGCCTGGAAGGCCCATTGTAAGAATTAAATGAACTCATATACAATGGGCTTAGAACACACCAGTAATGGAGTACACACTGTGCAAAAATCATTGCCTCATTATTATTATTACCTTTATTATTGCTAGTCATCTGCTTACCACATGTCACCTCATATCATAGTGATTTGTCAACACTTAATTATCTTTAGCTTACTGCAGGAAGAAACCATGTCTTTCTTTTATTTTAATAGTTATGACAATCTATTTATGCAACAGATATTTATCAGGGACTGTGTTAATCAGGGACTGGAAGAATGGTGATGAGCAAGATAGGCATTCTCTCTACTGTATTGCTTCCTACAGTTCTAGAGAAATGTGTTTAAATAAAGCAATAAAATGAGGATTGAGAACTCTAGTGGGAAACAGAGCATGATGGGAAGGCTCAGAGCAAGGGGATCCAGAGAAGAGAGTCTATGTAGCTCAAGGTTATTCCCCTTAGAAAGCAGTATTTAAACTGTGATGAGCAGGACTTGGCAGGGTAAATAGGAAAATGGAAATCAAGGTAAAGTATAGAGAAAGTATCCCTGAAAGACATAGGAGAAGAACAAATTCCATCTGGTGAGGGCAAACATAACATATTGGGAAGACCCAAAACCCAAATAATGCTATGTAGTGAGAAGTCAGACAAGAATAACCTTTAAGGTTCCTTCTTGTGATTAGTCTAGTTTTTTATTTGCTTGTTTTGTGTTGTTTCTGATACTAGGGATTGAACCCAGGGGGAATTTGATACTTAAGCTATATCACCATCCCTTTTTAGTTTACCTTGTTTAATTTTTGAAACAGGGTCTAAGTTGCTAAGGATTGCTGAGGCTGGCTTCCAACCTGTGATCCTCCTATCTTACTCTTCCAACTACTGAGATTACAGGCCTGTGCCATCATACCCATCATATACTAGATCTTAAAAGCCCCAAAAAAGCCATTGAATTATTTCAAAAAGAAATAATACTATCATGTGCAACATAAAAGAATCATTGGGTCCCTGTTCACTTTGAAAATAATGAAGAACTAGAGATGAGACAAAGATTAAATCTAGGCTGTAGAAGAATTAGGCAGCTAAGATAAAGACAGCTAGAATGAAAAAGAAAAAAAAATTATTATAGAAAAAATTAAGTAGTAGAAAGTAGGAGTTCTTGATTGGTGGGATATGATTACTGAGGGAAAGAGAAGAAGCCAGGAATATATCTGAGATCCTTTCAGTGGTGTCATGTACTGAAATAAGAAACTGAGAAAAGAAGGTTTTCAGAGACAATGATGAGTGTAGACTTCACTTTGAGATGGACCCATTAGCTTCAAGTGGCAAGGTCCAGTAGAGAACTGGTATAAAACCTTAACGATGCACACATCTCATGCATCATAGTATCTGATGCTCACAGTCCTGGGAAGTAGGATGGACAGGTAACATTTTAAGAACACCAAGATATATGCTACCCATGCTCACACAGAATATAATGGGGAAATAGAAACACCACGTCTCCTGGATATATACTTTTCTAAGTATATATTCAGAAGAAATGAAATAGGTAATTCATAAAGATAGTTGTACCCCCATATTTATCAGTTTTATTCATAATAACCAAGATAAGGAAAGTAAATGACCATCAACAGATAAAGGAATGAAGAAATTGTGATCTATATACACAAACACACACACACACACACACACACAAATGGAATATGGGATATTATTAAGCCTTCAAAAGGAAGACCCAGCCACTTGCAACAACATGGGAATGAGCTTGGGGGACTTTATGCTAAACAAAATATGTCAGGCACGGAAAGGCAAATATCTCATGATCTCACTTGTATGTGAGATCTACAAAAATTGTATACTAAAGTGGTGGTCATCAGGATCAGGGGCAATGGTGAGTTGTTGATCAAAGGATCCAGAGCTGTATTTCTGTAGGATGAAGGAATCTAGAGAGCCAGTGCACACAGCATGAAACACGAGGACTACAATGATAATATCGTAAGGTGTACTGGAAATTTGCAAAGAGAGTAGATTCCAGGTATTCTTACCACACCCACAGGCAAAGTAACTGTGTGAGGAGATGAATGTATGGATTTGTTTGGTTGTAGTAATTTCAAAATGCATATTTAAACCAAAACATTATGTTGTATACCTTACCTATGTAAAATAAAAATAGTGTTGTAGAAAAAATAAAGAAAAGCAAATGAAAGGAGAATGAGATTTGAGGGAGAGAGGGAAAGTGGGGAGAGGAGAGGGGATGAGGGGGTAGAGAAAAAACCTTTTCCCCCTTATTTCTTGTCCAGTACTTTGCAAAGCATCTCGTAATCTGGCAGAAAGCACTATAAATGGGTTTGCAGAATGGATAAATTTTCATAATTTGAATAGAATACAATGGACTATTTATTACCACATATTTTATATGAGGTTATTTGGAGATATTGAAGGATGAAGTGAGCAGACCATGAAAAATGAGAAAATTTATAAAGGATCTGAAAATAAAATTTCTACTCCATTGAAAAGGCACCTCTATCATTTGGTTTTAATACATTTAATTCTTTATTTGAAGAATGTGTGTCTGTGCGAAAATTGCATTTTTTTCATACTGTAGCTGGGATTGTGCTTTTAAAAGTTTTGATTACAAATTAATCAACAATATGTGGGAATAATTTATGGGAGATGGCCAAAGAGATGAAGAAATAATATTTCCTGAATGGTTTCCCTAGTTATCATGATGAAAATGAAATATCATATAAAGTTATCATAAGGAGCACATTTACAGAATAAATGATAAACATGATTCAGTGAAATAGCAGTAAGGGAAATAAAGAAGGGGGAGGATTATGACACAAGAGAAAGAAAAATGTGGGAAGAAAAATGAAAAATTATAAATAGTTGCACATAAAAATTTCAGGTGGGGACTGGAGAAGTATTTGAATTTAGAGGAACATGAATGGAAAATGAATGGAGAAATAAATCCCAGGCAAGGACAGAAAAGAGCTGTGAAACTGAAAGAGCCAGCCTGACTTTCTTCTAGAAGAATCTGGTCTCTCTAAGACCCATAGACACATTCCACTGAAAAGAGCACAACTAGGGTAGCAAGTTAACCCACCTGCTTGTTTTAATCTTCCCAGTAAGATCTTCCAAACTCCATTAATTTTATGTCTGAAAGATTATTTTCTCTTTCTAGATATAGAGAAGGTTCAAATTCTGTGTTAACTTTAAAGAGAGCCTCTTGGCTTTACCATTTCTGTCCTCAGCCTACAATCTGGATTCATTTAAGGCCCAATGACTAGAATAAAGATTTGCAAACTGAATGGGGAAATCCCAATCTTAGCTTCACTGCTGGCTGCATTTTCATAGTGAGCTTGGAAAATAGCTCCCTGACAGCTCCTTGAAAGGCAGGAGAAAAGAAGAACACCTTTCCATCTTCTAAGCAGCAGCCCCTGACACCAGCTAACCACAGGGTCCAGAGATGAGGTTATTATCCTCTCCATGGGGAGGAACCAGATGTTCAAAACCTGAGATTGCTGCCCATAGAACCTTTTGGATTCTGAACTCTGGTTGCTAGTCACCATCCTCTGTGAGGCAATAGATATAATGAAAGATCATCCAATTCTAAGAAATAGATAATAAGAGATGCTTTATCTGTGGCTGAAAAACTCTAACTTAAGGAGGTCCTCAATATAACATTGTTAGAACACAGAATGATCTGCAAAGGCAGAGAAAACACACAGTATGTTAGTGCAAACTCCCCAGGCCTTGTCATTTTAGTGTGGTTCTCAAACTGACATGTACATCGGAAGCATGTGGAGGCATTGTTGAAAACAATTTTCTGGACCTCACCCCCAGCATGTCTCAATCTGTAGGTCTAGAGTGAGGGCTGGAAACTTAAGTTGTTAACTCCGTGTTCCCAGGTGGTGCTGATGCTGCTGGCCCAAGATAACCCTTTGATAACCGTGGATTCCATATCAGAGTGAGGAGTGACAGTGCCAAGGCTGAAGCTGGGGTTACCTCACAGCCAGCACAGAGGTCTCTCTGTAGCAGTGTGCCCCTTGCCCCTACATGCTACATGCTCAGTACACTCATCAATCTATGTGCTTCCTTGCGCCAGCATTTCCCTGTTTGAATTAATTAAGCTATTATTCAACAGGACAGAGGAGGCCCTGTGACCTCTTGCCAATTCTATTTGCTTGATGTTCAGCATCACAATGTTTAAGTAAACCACACACACACACACACACACACACACACACACAACATTAGAGCTAGTTTATAAGCAGATTATTACTGTTCAACTGCCTGGCCTGTAGGGTAGAGGTTTGCAGGAGCAGAGGACAGTCTACTCCTTTAAATAACCTTGAACTACCCATCATAACCCCTACTCATATGAACATCATGTTGTTATCACTCAGTCATTTCTATGATGCATCTATGAAGCCATTGACTCTACCTGCCTTCTTACTCCTAAATCTCCTCTTTCATTTCTTTAATATTTTAGCTGTTATTAATCCCTGATTTTTGCCCTCATACACATGTAGGCTTCTTGCACTCAACCTGTTCCAAAAATAATTTATTTTTTAGTTAACTTCCTCTTCCAACATTCCAACAGGGTTTTAGACTGCTCTCTGGAGCCACCCATCCCCTTTTGAGTAAAAAGACTAATGACTGGGAGAGTGCTGGCCAATCACCTGCCAGGTCTGTCCTCCAGAACATGGGCACAGGTTGTGGCAGAGGGTCAGAGAGGAATAATAGCATAGTTCCCTCTTGGGAACTAAAAGGGGAAACTCCCCTGAGAATCCAGCCTCCGCCTCATCACTCTCTTTTATATATCCTTTTGTTCGTGAATTATAATTATACATCACAATGAGGTTCAAAGTGATGCTAGCATACATGCACACAGGACTTGGTGTGCGTCCCTCCGGATCCTGCTGTTAGCATAGGGAAACAAGTGGAAATACACAGGTCAATCTAGGTTAGGAAAGCAGCTCTGACTTTATCTCTTCCAGGAGCTTTCCCAAAGCCCCACAACTCAGAGATTCCTCATCTGAATTCCTAATCAAGACCCTCATAGCTGCCTATGCTTAGCCAATTGCTCAGCCCTGGCTGGATAAAGCAATTTATTTGCATTATGCAATTGAATAATGACAAACATCTCCACCAGAAAAGTACTGTTGTTTTTTTTTTTCCCACTTTTCATGCATGAGGAAACTTAGAGATGTTAGGAAGTCTGTCCAAAGTTACTTCTCATCGAGGTCAGAGCTAGTATTTCAACCCTGTCAGTGGGATGCCAGACTTCACACTTGTGCTGGTGTGATTTCTGCTTTCTTATGGCACAGACAGCCTCAGCCAATCGCAAGGCACTTTCACAGTTTTCGTCTGACAGATTTGAGATGAATATCTTGTGAACAAATGAACCTCGACTCAACACAGACATGTGTGGCACCAATTGGGTTTCCAGCCGGCTGTGTGCAAGTCTCCACCATGACGGGGCAGGAGGTGGGAAGAGCGAACCATTGAATTTAGTCCCTATCTAAGGAGAATTTATACATGCAAGTAAGCTGTGGAGAATCGGACAGTAGAGCATATGGTTAAGCAACCCAATGTGTGAAAAGCAAACTATAAAATATGTGTCTTAGCTAAAATCGAGAATGAAAAGAAGAGGCTAAATAGGCTAAATGGTATAAAGGAACATTTTCCAAGATCAGTGGCAGAGCTGTCCTTAGCTCAAATGGTGAAAGACAGACCTGATGTCCTGGGGACTTAGTCATGTATCCCTGGCACCGGGGGTATTTACGATGTCCTCTCATTTTAATATTTATTTAGGAGTTAATTACTGTCACTGCCAGTCCTTTTATCTCAACAACATTTCAGAGAAATGTATTCAGGCATTATGTGACTTGTAAGTAAGATTAACAAGAAAGTTCAGAAAAGTGTAATAATCAAGGGATTTGGCTGTTAATAAAGAACTTAATGAAAAACAAATGAGTTAACACCACATAGAATTTGAATTCGGGCTAAAGCAAATTCTAGAATTGCATATAGTACACCTCCTTAAGCATATGTCATCGCAAAACCTAGAGTCAAAATTAAAGACCATTGACCGCATTCATGTGCAAATGAGCAATGAGAATAATCGGCTGCGAGGGTTATTTTAGCCTCAAAAGCCACAGCTTTGCCCTGTATTATTTAAATCTTTAAATAAACATGAATGTGCTTTCAGGTGGGCTTCCCTGGATGTATTATCTGCATTATGCCCACGCACACACATGCACCCCCCCCACACACACACACTACTGATGAGTTGATAGAGTGTATTACTCCTGCTTTGCAGATGGCTAAAGGGATTAAGCAAATATGGTTGCTGCAGCATGAGGCTGAGCCTTTGTATTCATTTATAAAGTTAGGGAAGTCACTGAAGAGAAAGAGAAATCATGCAACTGGAATGGAGAAGAAAAGCTCCAATTATAGTTCCAGAATTGGCTGCCACCTTTAGTGTTAACAGAGTGTGCACGTTTCTCAGAAGTGACACCTGCATTGTCTACTGGGAAACATTTAATCCCTGAAGCTGTATTAAGGAGGCTGGTGAGCATACAACTGAATAGAAATGATGTCAGTTCCTTCTGTGATAGAAGAAGCTGCACTAATTTAAGTAGGAGCAGATCAGAGGGTTCTGTGGCCTCCTCCTAATTTGATTCCAGTTGCAATGTACTGTTCTGCCCCTGCAGAATATCTGGAGATTGCATAACCTGACTATTTGAATGCTGATCTACTTCTGATGTTCCCACTGCCCTCAGTATATGCCTATATCCATGATTTGATTAGCTTGCTTCTCTCCTGTTGAAAGGAAAGGCATTTTGTTTTATTTAACATAATATCACCCATCATAATATGTATGATATGCATATGGTTGGTACCTGGAGATGTTCGTGGAATGAATGGCAGTATATTTACAAAAACATCTCTTTTTGTTTTTAATTTCAGGGTCACTTCTCCAACAGCCTCCCCGATCAACAACCAAGCTGAGAATCAGAGGAAATACAAAACTCTTCTGCGCAATCAGAGTGGCAGTAACAATGAGGCCTGTGAATTAAAATCTGCACTTTATCCAAAAGAAATGCTCCCGAGTACTCACATATCATCTCTCTTTCTAGCCTTATTTTTGTCTCCAGTAATTGTCACAGTACCTGAAATACAGTCAGTACGCAGTGAACAAATGCCACATTAAGGCAGCATTTTCTGCATATTGAAAATTTCCAATCTGGAAAAAAAAATTAAAAAAAAAAGAAGTGAATGTGCTTAATGCTTGGGAACTTTAAAGCCTAAGTTTTGATTATCTCACAAAGCTGTTCATGATAGCATGATAGCGCGGTAGATTCTCTTGTGATTCTTGAAAACTGATGTGTTGTCCTATTGACTATTTCCAGGCAGCATCGCTGAGTTGTCCCAATCAGGAGGGGATCTGGGTTGCTCAGCCCTCCGCTGTTCAGTTTGCTATGAGAGGGGAAAGTCAAGGCAGATACAGATGCTAACAGGATGCCGACACCTTTTCAGATAACTGGCTTCATCTGACTGCCTGTTTATGTGGAGAGCAGATTATCAGCCATGTGCAAATGCAGAGGAACCGATGTGATCTCTGTGATGTTTTACACCATAGGCAGCACCATCTTTCTCTGTAACCTTCATTCCGCAAGGCAGGGAATATAATTAAGTTTTCATGCATATTCTCACAGTACCCTGAACAGTCATTCAATCATTGCAAAAAAAAAAAAAGAGGAAAGGAGTCAGTGTCACCAGAGCTTGTTTTTTGAAGTTATCACCTAAGAATGTAAGATTTCTAGGGACAGAGAAGGATTTGGCAATAAGAGGGATAGGTAGGGTTGATAGTTCCTTAAGGGAGTGAAGAAAGGGTTGAAGGCAATTTGGATCACTTATTCTACAGGGCACACACCAAGTATATTTGGTAAGATGAATAGAATCTTCAGTTTTGGTAGAATGTAGTTGTTCATTAGGCTGAACAAAAAGTGGCAAGGTACTTTATTAAAAACATCTGGAGCCGGGCACGGTGGCACACGCTTGTAATCCCAGCATTCGGGAGGCTGAGACCGGAGGATCCGGGTTCGCGGCCAGCCTCAGCTACCTAGTGAGGCACTCCGCAACTTAGTGAGACTCGGTTTCAAAATAAAGAATAAAAAATAGGGCTGGGGGTATAGCTCGGAGGTAGAATGCCCCTGAGTTCAATCCCCTGTACCGCAAAAAAAACAAAAACAAAAACAAAAACATCTGTACATCTGTATAGAAGATGTTCATACAAAGAAATATTATTGGACCAAGAATCACAAACTTGATTTAAATTCCAGCTTTGTCAACTATTATGTGAAACTGAGCCAGTTATATAATTACTAGAGAATCATTGTTCTCATCTGTAAAAGGGGTATGCTAAGACCAAATCATACTATTGTTGTGTAGTCCAAAATAAACAATGTGATATGTTTAAAATGGCTAATAGGTAGACCTCAATAAATTAGGGTTAATTTTACTTACCTCTTAATTGTTATTTCCTGGGATGTTTCATGACGTACTAGTTCAAATACATATAGGAAAATAGATGTAGAAATCTGGGCATGGTGGCACACACTTGTAATCCCAGCATTTGGGAAGCTGAGACTATAGGATCCAGGTTCACGGCCAGCCTCAGCTACCTAGTGAGGCACTCCACTACTTAGTGAGACCCTGTTTCAAAATAAAGAATAAAAAAAGGGCTCGGGGTATAGCTCAGAGGTAGAATGTTCCTGAGTTCAATCTCCAGTACCGCAAAAAAAAAAAAAAAAAAAAGATGTAGAAAGCACTGCATGCTAGATTCATTTTTACATAGTTATAATGCATGTAAGAACTTTGCAGGCTCTAAAGAGGTTTAAAGTTAAAACAACAATAATGACAATAAGTTCAATAACAACAATAAAAAAATCCCTGTGTTTGTGTTTCCCAAATGTATTTGACAGTGAACCCAGTTTCCCTTACATTAAATTCCTATTAAATATGTCATACAACTAGATTATACTAATAAGCAATACATAGATTATACTTCAGAAAAGTTAACTTTCCCTAAATTCCTTAGTTTCCAGGTCTCCTCATCTCCAAATAAGCCTCTGCCCTATACCATGTTATGGTTCTTACCCCAGGGCACCCCATACCATGCTACACTGGAAGACAAAGATCTGTCACTGGATTTCAAGCTTGGATTCACATTATAACCACCTGGGGTGCTTCAAAACTTACTGGTGCTACTGAGTGTGGTGATATACACTATAATCCTATTACTTGGGAGGCTGAGTCAGTAGGATTGCAGGTTCGAGGACTGCCTCAGCAACTTAGCAAGACATGCAGAAACTTGTTTCAAACTAAAAAACAAAATAGGTCTGGGGGGTAGCTTGTAGGATATTCTAGCATTCAGTAACCAGTACTCCCCCCCAAAAAATTAATGGTGTTTGTGTCCTACCCCTAGAGATTCTTATGTAATTGGCATAGATTATGACCCGGGCATAACTATTGTTTGAAACATCTTACATAATTTTAAAATGCAGACAAATTTAAGAGGAAAGGCAAAAGATGATCCCAAGGCTTTTATTCATAAAAATGTTAATATATTTTTCATCCAAATGTGAAGGTGATCTGCAATTATTATTGCACTGGGGATTGAACTCAAAAGCGTTCTACCTTCGAGCTACACCCCCAGCCCTATTTTTTATTCTTTATTTTGAAACTGGGTCTCACTAAGTTTCCGAGTGCCTCACTAAGCAGCTGAGGCTGGTTGCAAACTCAGATCCTCTGGTCTCAGCCTCCCAAATGCTGGGATTACAAGCGTGCACCACCACGCCCGGCTGATCTGCAATTATTTTGACAAAGCTCAAGGTTTTCATAAACACTCAATGATCATGAGCAAGTATCATTCTGTGACCATTGTCTCATTAACCCACTGAGCATGTGGACCCCGATCACAAGGTGAAGGCTGTGCTCCATAAGTTTTTTTCAGCTCTCCTCATGCCTGGCCAAAACTGTCCTCAAAGCTCATTTGATTTTTTTTTTTTTAACCTTACAAAATAGCATATGAGATGTTCTGCCCAGTTATTTACCATTTTGTTGTTTATAGCTCACCTCACTTTGCCCTTCTCCCTCAAGAGTACCCTCCTGCTGATCCACAAGCTCTTAAACTCATACATCAGCTATGGCAGTGTGAAGATAGAGACAACCTCACCTAGAACAGAGAACAGGAACACTTCAGTGCTTCAGTAAGCCAAACCCAAGCATAAACACTGACTTTACCAACTATTATCAACTGCATGGACATTATCTTTAATATTTCTGAGCTAAGTTTCCTTATTCATAAAATAGGGGTGATTAGCCGGGCGTGGTGGCGCACGCTTGTAACCCCAGCATTCCGGAGGCTGAGACCAGAGGATCCGGGTTCGCGGCCAGCCTCAGTGACCTAGTGAGGCATTCCGCAACTTAGTGAGACTCGATTTCAAAATAAAGAATAAAAAATAGGGCTGGGGGTATAGCTCGGAGGTAGAACGCCCCTGAGTTCAATCCCCAGTACCACAAAAAATAAAAAAAAACCATAAAATAGGGGTGATAATACTGATGACTAAGTTATTCTGAGTGGGATAAGGCACACAAAGTTCATAGACCAGGCACAACACATCAACATAATTCAACAAAGGAACCTCTTTTTATCCACATTCTGAGACCTCAGCTTACGCCTCCACGTGTATATTAAGCAGGAATGTTAAGTTTTCAAAAGCTAATCCTGCAAAATGCATCTCTCACAAGCAAGAAGAAAGGCTGGTGGCATTTTATGCAAAATGATTTTCCCTGAATGTATTATTTTTCTGCTATAAAACAAGAATTAATGAAGAAAATAGCATGGCCCCATTGATACATGAATAAATAAGTAATGCCCTTAAATAGAAATAAATCTGATGCAATTCCATTTCAGTTGGACTTGAAGATATTTCCAGTAAATATCATCAGAGACCAAGGGAGAGAAAACGTGAAACAGATTGGAGCACGATATAACATACACATTAGCAAGTTATTATCCACGCTAATGAAGACAACAAAGAAACTGCCTTAATGACACAGAGAGGCCCCAGAGCATGTGGAGAACTATGTGTGGCAACAATATGGCCTCCTAAGTTAAGGGCTCTGCCTGCTTGTCTTTGCCAGACCAAAGAACATAGTATTTTGGCAATGGTACTGCATCAATTACAGCATTCTTTTCTATCAATGGCCCCTTAACATCAACAAACATAATTCATTTCTGTTTCCTTTGGGCCTTATCGAGCCATGCCAGGACTTCTGTGTGGCATGTGCTCCCTAGAAGGCAAGTTGTGCAGAGATCATGTGCCCTCATGAGTTTCATGCTATCTCTGTGTGTGGGTTGGGGGCACTGAAGTTCAGAGCAGAGGCCATCTTGGAGAGAGACCAAAAGGAAAAGAAAGAGAAGAAGTATAAATAAATCTCAAGCTGTAGAGTGTCACAGCAAGCCTGCATCCTTTATTGCTTGATGAATTTGTTCTTGCTTCTTGAGGGCTTTTTCTTAGGTCTTAGTCCCTATCCCAAAGCCATCAAGACAGAGAGAGAGAGAGAGAGAGAGAGAGAGAGAGAGAGAGAGAGAGAGAGAGAGAGAATAAGATCAGAGCTTCAGCATTACCAGCAGACTGCATTGGCATCTCTGATTTACTGTTCAACAGGATCTCCAACATGGGGCCGGGGGTCTCTGTGCAGAGTCCCTAGAAGGCTCTCCACTGAAATCCTACTGTATAACACCAGACCTGGTCTTTTCACCAGGAAATAGACCAAATTTTCATATCAGATAATAACATTAGCTATCCGTCTATCTTTGCTATTATGATAAAACAAAAGAAGAAAGGTATACTATCAAGTGGTAAGAACAGGTGTAGCAAGATAAGAAAATGTAAAGTCTATTGACTCTAGTAGCATGGAGGTCAGTGGTAACCTGGGAGCACTTCTGACAAAGTTCACTGAGCAGTCAATGGAAGGAGAGGAAATTGCAAGGTAAAAAAAACTGCTCAAGATAGGAGTGTGACAAAAATTGTGAAGAGCTCGAAAGGGAACCTGCATCAATAAAATCATTTTGCTTGGTTTGGTGTTTCTCCCATAGGATGGGGGGGGGCATGGTAATGCTGAAGTCTGCATGATCCCAGCCCCCCTGCACCTCTCAGCTTTACAGTTCTTGCCTGATCAAGGTCCCTGCACTGATCATGGATTTCTTGATATCTATGCACTTTCCAGGAACAAGACTTTTCAGAACAATTGGAAACTGCTCTCTAAATTGTTAATCCACAGGAAAGATAGAAGAATCAATGGAATTATGTTTCTCCCACTCACGTTCGTTCCTTACACATACTTATCACCTCTAGCTAAAATAGTAGCCTGCCTTCCTTCCTTCCTTCCTTCCTTCCTTCCTTCCTTCCTTCCTTCCTTCCTTCCTTCCTTCCTTCTTTTGCCCAGGGGCCTTTTATCTCTGAGCTATTTTGTTATAGTTTTTAAACAAGGTCTCCTTAAATTGCTGGTGTTCTTACTAAGTTGCTTAAGCTGGCCTTGAACCCATGATCCTTCTGTCTCAGTCTCCCAAGTACTGGGGTTACAGGTATGAGCCACCACATCCAGCATCCTTTAGCTTTCCTAAAATGACTCATTTATTCATTCTTATGAGGATCTAAAGTAGATGGGTGGAGTCATTTAGCAGAAGCTTAATGGTCATAGCATGAAGAAATCCAAGGAGTGTTTGTAGGAAGTCTGTACTAAGGGATGAACATGTGGTGCAGGACTCTAGAGAGATCAAGCTTCTTTCCCTCGAGAATGATTTGATACTATAGTTTTCCACTTATAATTAGAGATTTCTGAAGCTGCTTAGGCTTCAGTCTTCTTTAAAAGGTGTCCAAGAAGCCGGGCGTGGTGGCGCACGCTTGTAATCCCAGCATTTGGGAGGCTAAGACCGGAGGATCCGGGTTCGCGGCCAGCCTCAGCTACCTAGTGAGGCACTCCGCAACTTAGTGAGACCCTGTTTCAAAATAAAGAATAAAAAATAGGGCTGGGGGTATAGCTTGGAGGTAGAATGCCTCTGAGTTCAATCCCCAGTACCACAAAAAAAAAAAAAAGGTGTCCAAGAGCTTTTAAAGCTCTGATACTTAAAGCACTGAGTCACTAAACCACTAAACAGTTTCTACTCTCTTTGTATATAGTGGGCTTTTTTTATTTGCCTAGTTTCAAATGAGTATTACAAACTGACAGCAGGTGAATAAAATCTATCTTTGATCATCTCTAATCCCTGAACTTCCTTAAACAGTGCAGTGTATTTCCTTAGAGTTTATTTCCTAAACTTTTCTCACTTAAGTGTGTTAGTGAGTCTTTTCCCCTCTTTTTGATCATATTTCCAACATTTTCTTATTGATAAAAAAACTGTTAAGAGCAGGTCAGCAATTGGTTCAAAACTAGTATATGTGAATCCTTGTATTCTATGCATAAGAGCCTTCATTTAAGCCTTGCTAACTCTGTACTACTTATATAATAAATTCCAAAATCTCTAGCATGGCAAGAAAATATCTTACAACGAAGTCCCAACACACTTTTCTAGCATCATCTTTTGAGGTTTCTAAATCTGTGTTCTAAGTTACAGCCATACATATTTCCATGTGTTGTATATGCTATTTCTTCTGCCTAGAGGCCCCTAGTTCCAAATATATCTAACTGAAAAATACTTCTGATAATGTTATGTTTAGTTGAAATCTTGGCTCTTTTCTAACACTTCTGGTAAATTCTTACATAAAAATCATATAGCACTTTATACCTACTGGACTACAGGTCTTATTACATTATTTTTAGTTGGTGAGTTTTACCCATGGTAGGCATCTTACATTAATATCTGGTTTCAAATGTGTAGCTCAGTTTCTTGTAAATAGCAATTACTCAATAAATAATTAAAATGTTTACATTGTTTATTGCTCCCAAATAAATTGCTCATATGTTCTCCAAATTTCCAGGGTGTATTTAAAATTTAATATTTACTGATTAATTCTTGACCGATTGGTAGCACCTGACAACCTCCCATCAGAGATTCATGTCCTTAATTTTAGTCTTTTGTTCCTATGAGAGAAGGCCATTTTTTCCCAGAGAAATCAGAATGGGAAGGATAAGATTTAAGCCTTTTTGGAAGGATATGTGCTTCCAACTTCAAACTTGAAAAAAGATGGACAAACAAAGGAAATTTGTGCTTATCAGCTACATTTTGTTAAAGAAAGAAAGAATGAACAAATGGATAAGTGGTTGGTCTAAGACCAGGCAAGGATCTGGAATCAAATCTGGAACTAGAATATAGGTCTCTTGATTGACATTTTTTAGGATTGCTGAAAATAAAGCTAGATTTGAGAATCAAAATATCTAAGTCCCCTTTGGGGCTTTGCTGTCGATGAGCTGGGGTGGTTTAAAAGCAAAGCCCTTATACTCTACGTTTTGTTTCCTTTATCTGCAAAATGAGTAAAGCTATACTTACAAATATGCCATGAGGATTCAATGTGATAAGGTAAAAAGAAACAAGGGACATTTTGCAAATCACCTCATCTTGTGTTTACAGTAACTTTTATTACAAAATTAATTCTGGTTTGTGGCAGATAAAGAACCTGCAGGTCACAGATCTGGGTGGACTCGCCATGGTCTTTGCTGCCTCCCTAACAGGAGGATTTTCTCACTGAGTAACTATTGTCAGCCTGTTAAGTGTATGCCTTACTGTTCTTCCTGTTGAACCCATTCCCCACTCAAAAGAAAAACTGATTTACTGATTGGAATTCCTGCATTTGGGGGAGGGGGAAAGGAAAAAATCCTGGGGCCATTGGTAGAGCTCTTCTTTGGAAGCCTGTTATTCACTCTAGTCTCATGCCATCTCAAAAAGAAGTCAATGTGTGTTTAGTCTAACATATGCCCTATTGTACCTGTGAACTAACTATGAGAATTGTGGAACAGTACCTTAAGCCACACTGTGGCTGATAACACACACACACACACACACACACACACACACACACACACACACGAGGCCAGCCTCAGCAACTTAGTGAGAACCTATTTCAAATTTAAAAATAGTATAGAATAGGGTGGGAAGTCTAGCTCAGCGATAGAATGTCCCTGGGTTCAGGTTCAAACCCATGCCTGTTCTTTCTCTTCACACCCATCATAGTGCATACTGTATAGTATAGAATGTGTGTGTGTGTGCTGTGTGTGGGAGCACACTTACAACATTGTATTTTCCTTAGCATTCTCTGGGAAGATCTGGCCAACCCTCTGTGATCTTCAGATTGTAGCCTTCAATCCTCTCTTGTCCAGATTGCTAATATCACCAAATGTATATGTCCTACAACTGTGCGTATGCTATTAGGTAAAGCTTCCAGAGACATCGCCTTGCCTGACGAATAGATACATTGCTTAGTGGATACCTTCTTATCTTCTTATTAATGAGATGCCCAAAGCTCAGATTAACTCCCTGAGACTTTGAAGATTGACTCAATAGGCTTTTCTAAGAATCAGAGCATTATAACCACTAGTTACCCTTTAGACACCCATTTTGAAATTTGGATATAAAAGTGATCCCATTTTCTTGCTCAGTTTTATTTCCCCTTGTGGCTCTATTATCTCCAAGGGACACCCAGATTTATCCGCCTTAATAGTGTACTTCATTGTTTTCCATAGTACTAAAGATAAATGGATTTGTAAAGAGGAATGGAATTGAATTCTTCTTTGATAACTTAGTAGGAATTCCAAAATTATTACTTGGGAGATTTTTCTCACTGTGAATAGATTATTGCCTCTGCTACATTTTAATTTCTCTTTTCCTATAACATTCTTGAAAAACAATCTATGACTACTTAAGAGTGCATTGTTCACTCTCTTCTGGCTCTGAAGAAAAAGAGGTGAACAAGCTTCTGTTAATTAAGAGTACATGCTGGAGGGAGTGAGATACTTGTGGGTCACTCTTTTGGTTGTTAATTTTGTAGCAAGTAAGCTGTGCCCTGTAGCACTTTGTGTCTGATTCTCTATCACTTTGGACATTTAAATGTTAATTATCTTACTTTTAAAAATTATTGTATGTGACTTCTCCATCCCCAGTGCCCTGGATATCATGAGACATCACTAAGCTTGTGTTTGTGAGGATGCTGTAGAATTTTTTTTTTTTCTTGCCCAACAGTAGGCTGCAAACTTCATGCAGAATTCTAAATTGATTAATAGTATTTTTGCAATCTGCTGGGTTATTAGAGAAGGAAGCTATGGAATGAATAGGTAAAGAGACTGGGAAGCTGTGTGTGGCCAGGCAGAGAAGCAAGGGTTAGATGTGGGCATGAAAAAGCCCTAATGGAGCCAAAGAAAGGTTGGCATGCCAGTTTTTGGCTAAGATGGGTGGACATGAAGGCCAAGAAATTGGTTGGAAAGATACCTGGTACAGCAAAGCACATACACACAAAACTGCCTTTTTTATAATGTCTCTTAACTGACTTCCCTCCCGTGGGTGTAAGTGTATATGTGTATGTTTGTGTGTGTCTGTGTGTGTGTGTTTCATGACTTATTAAATAGATTAGTTGCATTGATTTTTACTTTGAGATTTCCAGGCAATCACACAATACTTGAATTTTTCAATCCTGTTGCTACATTATATGTTAATAAAAGCCAATAGCAAACATTTAAAAAGTTTTCCTAGATTAGGGTCTGTCCAAGAATCAATAATCTCATTGACATGGTTCAAAAAGCTATCAATTCTATGAGGACCACTAATGGCTGCAGAAAGCATGCATGTAAACACCACCAGAAAAAAATCAATGCTCTCTCCGAGCCATCAATAATCTTGATGGCAATTGGAATTATGGAAAACGTTACTTGTACCTCATGTCTTAAGCATTTGAAAAGTATCTCCTGGTGCCAAGGAAAAAGCAGCTATAGCTTGGGCTTTGTTGACCTGATATCTTGTGCATGGGTGATACCTTGTAGTTTTTAAGACACAGAATTATGCACATCACTGATTTGCCAGCCAAAGCAACCCTGTGAAGTGCACAGCATTGCAAAACAGCCGCATTGTTGTAGATAAAGTCTCTCAAGAGTGAGAGAAGTGACTCATTGGTCAAGCCGCCCATAGGAGGGTTGGGAGTAAAGTACAGCCCTCTGAGTCCTGTTTTTTTCCCCTTGATGGTGATGGGTTCCCCCACTCCTATAACTACAAGTACAGTGGTTACTACTTATTCATTAATTCACAATAGCCTATAGTTAAGCAATTGCCTAGGAAACCAGAAAACTAGTCAAGGACCCAGAAGCTTCTACTGCATGCTAAACCTCCTCTGGGTTTGTAGAAGTATTACACAGGAGTATTCATTAATTGAATGATAAGAACTATATTTTATTCCATGACCTTCCATTGTCTCACTGGCTCCCGAAGTATCTCAACTCTCTCATGTATGTGGCATTTGGCATTTTTCCCGTATTTCCCCATCTTAGAGGGAAATAATTTATAAATGGAACAGTATCCAGTGAGGATACTTAGCTCACAGCCCCATGCACTGCCTTTTAGAATAATGACCAAATCTTTCCTCTTTTGATATTGTAACTTCTTTCTGTCACTGATTCTGTCATTGGTTGAATATTATTTTTAAAGTACAAATTTTTATTAAAATAAAAAATGTTTACATATTAAATGACAGCTCATCCTCAAAGATACTGAATTAATAGGAGTAAGGAATGATCCTGGGAACTCCTCAGAGCAGTAATGAATTCAACATTCTTCAATCAAATTTAAAATTTAATTATAGGTAATTGTTCTTTTTTTAATGAAGTACTTCTGACATAATGCTCCATTATTATATAATTAGATAATTAACTCCATTAATCACATTACAACTTATTTTTCTTCATGTTTTCTTTAAATATTTATATGCTGTGCCCATTTTTATAGCCTCACAGCTTACTGTAATCACAAGTATAAGTCAGAGTAGGCAGTAGAAGAGCTTGACAAAGGATATTACCTTAGTCTATTTTCTCTTCTTATAAAAAAATACCTGGGGTTAGGTATTTAAAAAAAAAAGAGGCTTATTTGGCTCATGATTCTGGTGGCTGGAATGTAGGCAGAGCATGATACCAGTATCCTGGAGAGGGCCCCCTGGCTGTATCACAACCTGGCAGAGAAACAGAGGAGGCAACTACAAGCAGCAGAGGCCAAGTGTATGGAGTGGCCTCATTTTATAACAACTTGCTGTCATGAGAACTAACGCAAGCATTGATGTCTCCTGGTAGTGTCCCCATGACCTAACTACCTCTACTACGCCCAACATCTCCTAGGTCTCACCACCTCGGCACCAGCACACTGAGGACCAAGCTATCTCAGTGTAGGACCAAGGTACCCAGAGCTATTTCTACAAAGGTACCTCTCATATTCCTTTACTTACCAGATAGTTGCTTGAAATGTAGTTGTTATATTCTCAAACCTATTGACAGCCACTCAGCTCTGCATCCACCATCTGCCGACCTCTTACTGTGCACCATTCAGACATAATGGTAGGACTGGATTCAGAGAAAAGGAATGATGATGACTAACACATAATCTTTGACCTGAAAGAGCTTATAATTTAACATTGGAAGACTCATGAAGGACCTGGGTGGCTCCTTCTCTTAAGGAGTTTATAGTACACGATGGGAAATGAAGTATAATACCTATGACAGATATTAGAAAGTATTAAATTCGGTGCATCAATGACAGCAGGTTTCAGGTTTCTGGCTATACTTGGTCCTCTGGAAACCTTGGCTTGGTTATGTTTTACATGTTTTGTTAACTCTATATCACACATGGGCCCTTATGAGTCTGTTTTAGACAGCTCATGCATTTGTTCATATCCTTACGGTTGACATACTAGCAAGGAATGACACTCATTTTCATGTTTACGCATGACCAAGGAGTTATTTTTTTTTATAGGTGCATTGTAACATACATCCTGATGAAGTTCAGGGTGATAGAGGCATACATGAATGCAATATTCCATAAACTCTCTCCCAGTTCCCAACTCACTTCCTCTCCCTCCCCACCTCCTCATGCTCAGCACAGTGATTGTCTTTGATAAGTTTGTGTCCATTGAGGTAATTCTCTCTTTGTCTTCTTTCTCTCTCCCATCTCCCTCAGTTAGGTCCCTGCCTTCACTCCACTAAGATTTCTCCTCCTTTGTCTGGAGTCTCTCATGTGTCCTAATTTCTCCCTAGCTTCCCCATATAAGGAAGAACAAAATTATGTCATTTGCAGGGAAATGGATGAATTGGAGAATATTATGCTCAGTGAGATTAGCCAGTCATAAAAGTGAAGGGTCAAATGTTTTCCAAGGAGTTATTTTCTAAACAGCATTTATTTTTTCCAGAGAGAGTTCTCTCTCTAACCCAGAACTGCAGTCTTATACTATATAAACTTGGAGAGATTACATAATCTTGTTGCACCTCAGCTTCCTCACCTATAAAATGGGATGCACATAAAATTGCAATAATTTTTAAATGTTAAAAAATACACCATTTTAAACTGCTCCTACCACACATTAAAAATGCAAAATTATAGGTATTATTTCCATACTATGTGTATTTTCCCATCATCATTCACTACAGATGCAATGGAAACAGACTCAATCAATGTTCTCTTTCCTGTCCAAAACTCACATCTAAATATCCATGAAGGTCTTCAGGGTAATGATTAGACAGTTATATGTGGTTTTTTTTTTTTGAAGGCAGAAAAAAAGACATTTGAAATCACTGTTGCCTTATGTAATCATCTGAAATATTCTGATGTTCCAATGATTACTTCCAAATAAGTATTATACTACCGAATATTATCAGGGCTAGAGTAACAATCCCAAAAGTTAATAAAGAAAAGAAGAGAACAAAAATGAAAAGGGAGAGTAAGAAAAGAGGAAAATAGTCCTTATTGCTGATTTACTGGAACATTGTTGATTAATTGCTTCAATCTGCTTACATGCGGATACCCTGATTCTGTACACCTGGTTTGTTTTCATTGAAAATTCAGAAAGCCATCCAAAACCTAGGGATTGAGATTCTCCATTTTCAGAGATTTGCTATTTACATGGAGAGGTAGTTCCAGAAGAAAGCCTCAGGGATATCAACACTAGTTGAGAAACTAAATTATTAAATATTGTAGTAACAAATATCTTTGTTGGAACTGCCCCCAAATAATTTTTCCTTTCTGTAATTAATAAAAAGAAAACAACATATGCTAAAAGCAATACTATAATGAACATCCCAACAGAGTATATGTGGGCTCCACATGAGATGTCCACTCCGAGATAAACTCACTACAGGGCTTAAGGGAGTATTGGCAGTGCTAGAGATTCACTGGGAAAAATGAAGCCAACCACAAGTTGACCATGTCTTTATACCACTGCAAGCTACTCTGCACAGCAAAATACAAGTGAAAGATGGAACTGACTATTTCACTGGGGTACTGGGAAAGATGAAGCAGACATTGACTCAGGAATGTTTTATTAGTATTGGAATTACAGGCATGTGTCACCGTTCCTGGCTTGTATATTCTTTCCTCTTTTCTCCAAGCACCTAGCTTTCTGTTGATGTTCAATAAACAACTGTTAACTCATTGATTGGACATGAGTGATTACCAGGGTGATATATGCTGATATTTAATGAATGATGAGTCTGTGACAAGTGCTTTGAGTGATGTTACACATGCATAAGTTCATTTAATTCTAGGGATCATTCTCTGAGGTCAACAGTTCCAATTTACAAATGGGAAACCAAAGGCTTTGATATACTACATAAAATTTTTCATATTCTAAATCATTTTTTCTATCTTAGGTCTTTCTACCTTCACAATATGTAAAAGAAACCATGTTTGTGGTACAAAATTATAACACTTTTAGCCAGTTTACTACTTCTGTCTAGTTAATCACTAGTATTAGATCATGATGGTCTGACTAAATTCCTCTTTGAATAGTTCCTTCAAGGATATACGTTCTGTTCTTTTCAATATTTTCTTTGTTTTTGCTTTTCATCTGTTATTAAGAAATATCTTTCTTTGATTTTAAACCTGATGGACTCACACCATGTATCTTTTGCATAAATAATTCAATAAGGTAGTAGAACTTTTTGAAATTTTCTAATAAAATCAAAGAACCACAATTTGACTTGAGAATGAAATGGTTAGGAAAATATCCAGAGACAAAATCATAAATAGTAATCTGAAAGTATTCTCCCAGCACATAGTTTAACCACAAATGTTTAACCACCTATAAGTCTAATTTGCTCAATTATGCTAAATTAATTCCACTGGTACCGACAAATACCAAACACTTGAGTTGATGTTGTTTTCCAATGACTTGTAGACTCTAGAGACTTCTTGCTAGATGAGGAAAAATGCAGGTGAGGGTTCATCAAAATAATAATAATAATAATAATAATAATAATAATAATAATAATGACTTGCTCAAATGGTTAAATGTAGAGCTCAAATTGATTGAATGAGAGAAAATTGAGGATACCAAAAAGAAGATGCCTTTGACTCATAGGCATTTATTACCTCACCAAATACCCCTAAGAAGCAAAACCAATCTCTCTGAAACTCAGTTTCACAATGTACAAAACAGGAAAGCACACACTTTCCCTTCCTCTTAGCAATAGAAGCATGTGCATGGCAGTCACATGTTTTAGTTCAATGACAGGATGCCACTATAGCTATACTATTTGTCCTCTTGCCGGGGTCCAGCCCTCTGAGGCAGTGGGGTCGAGGGTCCCTTGACAGGTGTGAAGTGAAACAAGTTTGAGAGAATACGCTCACACCCAATGCAATGTTGAAGCACATCTGTCTTATTTTTTTGTCAGTTGTTGTTTTATACTATTTTTTTTTACAATGAGGCATATAGAACAGGAATTTTTACAGACTTGTTTTTCCAAAGGTTATCCTCAACCAGTCAAGGTTACAACACATATATAAAAATTCTTCTCCATTAGGTAAAATCTTTAAAATTTTGTTTAGCCCCATTAAGCAGTGTTCTATCTTATCACAGGAAGTTAGAGGGTTCCAGATGGTACCAGGTAGTAGCTATTTAGATAAAGTAGCAAAGCCTGTTTCTAGACTAATGCTTGTGAGAGGTTAATGCATTGGGTTGTCTTGAGGCACTACTTGTTTTCAGCTAAGAGATCAGTATCTGTCAGGCCACATGTTTCTAAGAAGTTTTATTTTATAATTAATATGAAAGTGAAACCTAAAGCACCCCAAATTTCCAGAATATAATAATGCAAAGTAGGATATGCCACGCATTCCTTCTTTTGGAATCCTCTGCCTTGCAGGACTCCAGCGGACCGAGCCTTGCTCAAGATCCAGCTATTAATGTGCTGTGGCATCTCCCCTTTTTATTTTTTTAATTTAATGGCTTCCACTTCTATGGCAAGTGACTTGACAGATTGTGAGGTCAGTCGGATGATGACTGGAAAACATGAACGAAATATGATTATAAGCAACAAAACAAGTGTGATAGAAATTCCATAGTTTATATATGAGTGTATGTCTAATTGTTTAGAAAGTTAGCCAGTTAAGGTTACAACACATATATGAAAATTCTTTCCATTAGTTAAAATCTTTACAATTTTGTTTAGCCCTGTTAAGTAGTGTTCTATCTTATCACAGCAAGTTAGAGGGTTTCAGGTGGGACCAGGTAGTAGCTACTTAGATAAATTAGCAAAGCCTGTTTCTAGACTAATGCTTGTAAAAGGTTAATGCATTGGGTT
Source organism: Graphiurus murinus (assembly GCA_004027655.1). NCBI lineage: Eukaryota > Metazoa > Chordata > Mammalia > Rodentia > Gliridae > Graphiurus > Graphiurus murinus. Next base: position 7,434 of record PVLC010006535.1, on the reverse strand, counting down.
GTCTCCAGACCCTGCTTGTTTTCAGCTAAGAGATCAGTATCTGTCAGGCCACATGTTTCTAAGAAGTTTTATTTTATAATTAATATGAAAGTAAAATCCAAAGCACCCAAAATTTCCAGAATATAGTAATGCAAAGTGTGATATGCCACACATGCCTTCTTTTGGAATCCTCTGCCTTGCAGGACTCCAGCAGACCGAGCCTTGCTCAAGATCCAGCTATTAAGGTGCTGTGGCATCCTCTAGTTTTGCAACCCCTCAAAGCACTGAGTCCTCTTCGATTCCCCACGCTGACCCAATGTTTGTCTCACGGTCAGATTGCTGTTTTCCAGGCAATGCTCATCATTTGCACAGCTGCTCTGTCTAAAGTCTATTCCCTCTCTGTACTCCACAAAAGAATGAAACGAGGCTTTTTCAGTCCACACCTTTGACAATGCTCAAAAAGCAGCTTTCATAAATGTTCAGAGGGAGTTTCTTCTCAAGGTGCCTGAGCCTCAGGTGTAGGGGATGGCCAATGGACCAGAGTGGTTCAGTAGAGCCCCTTTGGGGCTGGGCAGCAGCAATGCTATGCCTAGGGCTTAATAAGGAAAGCCCTGTCCTGGCTGTGTCAAGTGCACACCACATTGCCTTGCAGGGGAACCATTATATCACACCCGTCAGTTGATGAGCCCGGGAGTCAGGGATGGCAAAGGCCGTTTCCCCTGCATGAGATAGATTCAGATGCACAGAAAGTACCAGGTCAAAAGTTCAAAGTGGTACTTGTTCATTCTTCTGGCAGAAGTAGGATCACAAGGGAGAAGGAGTTACACTTTGCAGGAACTGAAAAGCGGAGGATTTTGAAGACATATAAACCAGTTTCAGTCAAAAGGCAGCTGCACTGCGATAGACTCCTAAAGACTACAAAAAAAAAAAAAAAGTTTCAGGCTGACAGTGTGTCTTCATTCTGATGGGAAAAATAAAAGTGTTTCCTCTAGTTCTGGCAGCCCAGCAAGGAAAAAGAGGTATTAGCAGAAGTCTGAGCCTTCAGGGGTCTGGCCCACATCCCAGCCATATCCTGAGATAATGGCAGGACTTCCAAAAATTCTTGTGGCGGGGATCTGCATTTCCTGTCCTAAATGGTTAGGCCATCTGGAATGTCTATTATGGAAGCATTAAATTTATGGAACTGTCCTCACAGGCTCCCGAAACTACTTCAAGTGTTCTACAGAATAAAAATAAGTCGAATAGAAACAAACTATGTGGATTTCCAACTCTTCTAGTGAAGGAGGCACACATGTACTGGAGTCATATGGAAAATACCAAAATATAAGAATGAAGAATTTAAAATGTACACTTAACTGAGAGACCTCAAAGGGCCAATTTAGGACACAGAACTGAATCTGAAGTCAGGGCAGTTGGAAGTTGGTTTTTCTCCTGGAGTCCTCAGAACTTCCTCCCGTATGTTGCTAATGGTCTCCATGGAGGCAGGAGAAAGAGAGGCAGGTGGATTGTGCTGAAACTCCACCTCCCCAAAAGCTGTCAAAATTCTTTAATAATGGAGAGGCAGGAGTATCCTTTGTCTATCCAGGAAAGAGAATTTTTGTTCTTTAGGTATCATTGTCATTTTGGAATGTATATGTAAAAGAATTTGAGACCCGCCTCAGCAACTTAGGGAGACCCTGTTTTAAAATCAATCAATCAATCAAACAGGGCTGAGAGTGTCACTGAGAGGTAGAATGCCCCTGAGTTCAGACTCCAGTACCAAAAATTTAAAAAAAAATCAAAACAAAAAAATAACTCTCAAGTAAAATAAGAACTCTAGTCATATTGCAAATGAACTTACATATAGCTTACTATTCTTCTGTTGTTGCATAACAAATTACCATAAGCTTAATGACTTTAAACAATATCCATTTATTATCTCCAAGTTATGTAAGTCAGAAGTCCGGGCAGATTTGACTGGGTTTTGTGCTCTGCCTATCACATGACTCAAACAAAACCAGGGGTCTGCCAGGCTGGACTCTAACCTTAGGCTCTGGGGAAAGATCTATTTATAGGTTTGTCCTGGTTGCTGGCAGAATTCGGTTCTGCGGGGTTATAGTTCTAAGGTCTCTGTTCTATTGTGGGCAGTCAGCTGGGGCTCTGCTCAGCTTCTAAAGGGCACATAAATTCCTTTTCACGTGACTCCTTCATCTACATATAACTAAGACCCACTGAGTCTTTCTCACTTTTGAAATATTTCTCTGACTTTTGCTTCTGCCTTCAGCCTTAGAAATTCCTCTGCATTTACAGTGCTTAATGTGTCTAGATTAGACCCACCTGAATAACCTCCACTTTGCTATTTTATAAAGTAATGTAATCACACAAGGAATACCACTGGGCAAAGGTCATGGGGGTTACAATTCTGCCTATCACACATAGCTTGTGACTCAGTCTAAAGCCAGCAACAGAAGTGTGCTTCCCTAACAAGACAATGACTCTGGTGAAGTGTAACACTCAAGAAAAAACAGCTTGAAATTTCATTTGCAGCAATGTACAGTCACAGGAAGTGTGATCTGTGGTGGTGGCCATGGTTGTCCAACCTACAAGGCTACTGCACAGAATCGTTTAGAATGACTGCAGGAATATGTCATATACAGTCCTTTCCCTCTTGACTTCCTATCCAACACCATACCCATCCCCTGTTACAAAAGTCTCAGCCCTGAGGCTTGGAGACACCTCGGTTTCCTCTGATGACTTTGCACTTCTGAATCCATTTAACTCTGTTGATTATAATGTGTGCATTCATCTCCATGTACACACCTTCTTTCTCCTAGGTTACTCTCAGTTCCTCAAGTACCGATACAATTTCTTACTCACCTCTTAATCTGCTACTAAATCCTTCATGGAACCCGATGCAGAACAGTTGCTCAAAGGATGTTTGCAAGATTGAGATAGGTAGAACCATTTACCTGTACTGTGTTACGTATAGGCAGCAAATTATGTGTCCAACAGCTTCACATGCTGTTATGTTAGCAAAACAGTTTAAGGTTTTAAATCCCACAATAGCCAATCAATATATATTGCAACACAGAATCCATAGACTTCTAAATGGGCTTGTATAGTTGTTACTTTCTTTCCTCATTCAGATAATTTAATCATCTTGCAGATATGTGAGCTCTCTGAAGACAGGGATTGCCTTCTTTGCTCCCACAAATGATATTAGAATTATCTACAGTGACTGTATCAGTGCTACTTCTGCTCCGGGTAACCAGATGATTTGCAATATAGGTAGTTATGGTCAATGGACTAGCTCTTCACTCAGATGAAGATCTGAATTTTTTCTTCAATATCAAATCATCAATTTACATCAATGTCTCAGGAAGATCAATCACCAGGTGCAACACAGAGAGCTTGGAGACACCAATCAAAATGAGATGGAGAAGCCCAGTGTGTATGGCCATATCTACGAAGAAGGGCAGGATGTGGAGAGAGGGTTCCTAGAAGGGTCTACTGCCAGAGAGCACTGAGATACAGATACCTTCACTTAGAAACTGGCACCTAACTGCTACCCAGAGAGCTCAGAGCTGCCCCTCATACCTGCAGAGTCAGAATGGGGGCATTCTAAGAATGGGGGGTAGTTCTAAGAAGCTCATGACTGGATGGTAGTGACATTAATTTAGATGTCATGGGGCTAACACAGATCCAGAACTTTTTTTTTTTTTTTTTTCCTGTAGCTTAGACGTTGTGATAGTGTAAGAAATACTTATTTAGTTTTTGTTCAGTTTTCTGGCATACAGATCCTAAAATTCTTGGAAACTCTGTAATGATGTATTTTTATGCTAATGAGGTGATAAGTGATGCCATTTTTAAGTGATTGATTGATAGGGTCCTTTGATCCTGGATAGCTTCAGGGTAGGAGCTGGCTTTCAGGGGAACTAACCATATTATTAGAAGATTGGAATCTTCAGGACTTATCCAGTAGGAGAGGGACAGAAAATTCAGTTGGCCACCAGTGGTCAAGGATATAGTTATGTCTAAGTAATGTGGCCTCCATGAAAACAAAGGCGTGGTTCAAAGAGGTTCTAGGTTGCTGAATATGTTGGTAGTGCCTGGAGAAGCTCTATGCCCCTTCCAACATACCTTGTTCTAGATACCTCTTTATCTTTCTGTCTATCCATGGCCTTTGTAATATTCTTTATAATAAAACAATAAATTTGTTCCCCCTCTGTGAGACACTTTAGCAAATAACTGAACTCAAGGAGACAATCCTGGAAATTATCTTTTTTTTTTTTTTGTACTACTAGGGACTGAATTGAACCCAAGGGCATTCTACCTCCGAGCTATGCCCCCAGCCCTGTTTTTTATTCTTTATTTTGAAACAGGGCCTCACTACTTTGCAGAGGGCCTCACTAAGTAGCTGAGGCTGGCTGCAAACCTGCAATCCTCCTGTCTCAGCCTCCCAGGTACTAGCATTAGAAGTATGAGCCACCATGCTGGGTAAAACTCTCCATTTATATCCAGTTGATCAAAAGCACAGGCCACTACCTTGGACTTGTGATTGGCAAGTGAAGTGGGAGGCAGTCTTGTTAGTGTCAGAATTGAACTGAATATTAGGACATCAGGTTGTTATCTGCTGGAGAATTGATGTGCAGAGAAAACAAAACAAACATCTGGTGTCAGAAAAGTTCTGTTTTGTTCTGACTAAGAGTATAGTTAGGAGTAAAAAAAATATTTTTCCTTGACTATATAGTGAAGCAGCCAAGTGAATGAATAGGGTCGGGTAAAGCTTTGTGACTTTGAATCCTAAAATAACTGTCCATGGGTAATATTCAAGGGGCTATTCAGACCACAGAATGCCCTGAATCTCTGTGTTTTCAATAGATTAACCACTGGGCAGGTCCTCCAAGGAATCAAGGACAAAGGGCATACTTATAAACTTGAAAATCTTAACCCCATTCTGGTACCTCAGTTAGGTCATTGAGAGCCATGTTAATAATTTAACACCCTCGTGGCCTAGGATCTATCTATACACTGGCTAACTACTTGAGTGCACTAGTAAAAAATGTAAAGAAAATAGATGAATATATATATATATATATAAACTGATGCTGGAAGGAAAAATTGAAAACCTAACATGACTAGCTGGGCACAGTGGCACATTTCGGTTATCCCAGTATTTGGAAGATCAAGTTAGGGAGAATTTACAGGTTGCTTAGCTACCAACCTCAGCAGCTTATCACTTTTGAGGCTCTCCATAAATTAGTGAGACCCTGTTTCAAAATAAAAATTAAAATAGGGCTGGGGGTATAGTTCAAACATAGAATGTCTCTGGGTTAAATCCCAGTACCACACAGAAACACACACACACACACACACACACACACACACACACACACACACCAAACAAAAAATAAACAAACAAAAAAAACCACCTAACATGACTATGAAGAGGATGTCTATTGTTTAGCACATACTATAGGTTATCGTATTTTCTAACAATTATCTCCCTCTGACTTTATACCTAAAAACTCTAGACTACATTGTTCTTGATATTTTAACATTACCCCTTTAGATAAGGTTCAAAAACTTCCCAAAACATATTGCAAATGTGCTTTTCAATTAATAAGTATGGCATTGGGGTGGTTCTAAACAAACCAAACTTTATAATATTTTGGTTGAGATTTTTTTTTTCAGGGGAGCCCTCTTGTGGGGGACAGGCATATTACCAAAACAGATTTTCATCGACTTGGTTGGTAATTGGCTGAGAAGAATACTTCATGTTTCCATCATGACAACATTGAATATGCATGCATGTGTGTGTGTGTGTGTGTGTGTGTGTGTGTGTGTGTGTCCAATTCATTTCTCCATTTTTATCTTCCCAAGTTCAATTATAGAAATCCTAGACTTCCAAGCTTTCAGAGGCATAAAGTATCCTTTGGTTGGGTGATTCCCAAACTGGCTGGTTATTATTATCATCCAGGGAGTGTTTTAAAAGAGCATATTCCTGGGCAATACACTGAGATAATCTGCGTTGGTAAATCTATAGCAGGACCAGCAATCTCTATTTTTTTTAAACCACCCCAAATTATTTTGAGTCAAATTTATTCTGTGTGTGTGTGTGTGTGTGTGTGTGTGTGTGTGTGTGGTGTTCTGGGATTAAACTCTACATTCACGCTACAGTCCTATGTCACCTTTACTTCTTATTTGGAAACAGGGTCTCACTTGGTTACCGAGAGCCTCATTAAGTTTTCAAGGCTGGCTTTGAACCTGTGATCCTTGTGTCTCAGCCTCTTAAGTACCGGGATTACAAGTGTGCATCACCCTATCCTGCTTAAGTCAAATTGGGTGAAGTTTTCCAACTCCCCTTCTGATTATACTTGCCAGAACCCAAGGTATATTAATATTTTATGGTTATACATTCTTCATCTAATTTAACTCTGAACTTATCAGGGACAGGGCCCTGGCTGCCTTTCTATCTCTCCAGTACCTAGTACAGTGATAGGTCAAAAGCAGGTACTCAAGAGCTATTTATTAGATTGGTTTAGGTAATTCCAATATAGTAATTTATATTATTAGTACTATGTAAATTATAATTCTAATGGATGTACATTCCGGAAAACTATAAACAAAGAGATTTCAGTATGACATTTTACAATAATCAATCAATACAAATGACCTTAAGGTATCCACCAGCACTGTGTGCATCTGTAATGCTTATGTTGAATAGTGAAAATCAAGTTGATATTGGTTTTCCCCCACTTGCATTTAAAAAGAATGTGCTGTTATATTTCAGTTAAAGTTAATAAAGTTTTCAGCTCTTCTCACCATTCAGTGTAATGTACTTGGTATGAGAACAGTAATGGAAAAAGACAATCTGCAAAAAAATTGCATATCATGGATACTCTCATTTATATGCACAATTTTGAATTCCAAGAAAATAAGAAGCAAGTTACCATGCATTTACCTTTACAAATGCTGGGACGAGGCAAGATTGGATATAAGCAATCGGATCTGACGATAATATATTCCATTTGCAATTGTTAGAGATTTATGCAAGATAGCAGGTAACACCTTCCTTTTGAATTTCAAATGCTGTATAACCTTTTGAAGATAACAAGGGATATTCATCTGAAATAATGGTAGGAAATTTATAACGGAGACCACATAATTAGTTGTTATTTTTTGCAAGTACCACACACTCTGATAGGAACATGGTAAGAAAAAAATATCCCTCAGTAAGGAGTCAGTTTTCTTTTACTTTCTTTTTTTCTTTTCCTTTCTCATTTTGAATTGAATACTTTTGTACATAGGTACCTAATACTCTCAAAAAATATAAAGAAAATATAAGATAGTATCTTGAAATGCTTATGAGCTCTACTGAATTTTTAGATTTAAATTTAATGTGCATCCTGATCAAAATAGCAAATTAAATGGGATTGGGTTAAAATCTTTACCACAATAGGAATCCTGTAGCAC
>PVLC010006534.1:0-68731 GCA_004027655.1 Graphiurus murinus | reverse complement strand
CCCCTCTCTTTTTTCTTTCCTCTTTGTACTGAGGTTTGAACCTAGGGCCTCACATATGCTAGGCAAGTGCTACATTCCCATCCCTTTTTCTTTTTAAAATATTTCTTTTGGTGCAATGTGATGTTAAAAGTGACACAAATATGCATGCAATATCACTTGGTTTATTTTCCTCCATATACCCCCTGCCAGTCCCCCTTCCTCCTTCCCCATACAAGTTAGTGAGGCTGGCGGTGGAACTTTCTTGTATGGATGTAAGCATATTTGAACAGTTTCTTTTCTCAAGTCTCATTTTTCCCCACTCCACCTCCTTCCCTCATACCTCTCTCACTATTCTGTTTTCTATCCTCATTTGACTGAAGTCCTATTTTTGTTCTCGTTTCCACATATAAGACAAAACATAAAAAACATGTGATCCTTGACTTTCTGAAACTGGCTGATCTTACTTAGCATAATATTCTCTAGTTTCACCCATTTTGCTGCAAATGACATACTTCTGTCCTTCTTTATGATCCAGTAAAATTTCCTTTTATTTTCTAATTTTTATTTTCAGATAGAGTCTCACTTAGTTGCCCAGTCTGGCTTCTTGCTTCAACCTCCTATGTTGCTGGGATTTCAGGTTTGACCCATAGTGCTCAGTTTTGGACTCCAGTTCTTAAAATTAAAATCTTCCTTGGGCATTTTAGCAGACTACCCTCTATGACTGATTTATTTTACACTAATCTTTCTTGTGAATAGTGGGCAGGTCTCACATCTTATAAGAATATCAAAGTCAGAATTTGAGGCCAACAAACTTTGACAATGGAGTTGGGCGTGGTGGTACACGCTTGTAATCCCAGTATTTGGAAGGCTGAGATGGGAGGATCCGGTTCCTGTCCAACCTCTGCTACTTAGTGAGGCCCTCTGCAGCTTAGTGAGACCCTGTTTCAAAACAGAGAATAAAAAATAGGGCTGGGATTGTAGCTCAGAGGTACCATACCACACACACATACACAAAACAAAACAAAAACAAACAAACAAAAAAACAACTTTGATAATGATCTTGATAAGTTACTGATGAACATTTCCACCTAGAAATGTTCCCTTATGATCAGGCAGTTCAAAAAGTTCTGGATTAGTCATTAAGAAAGCATTGTCTTTGTGGCCTCTTTTTTTTTTTTTTTTTTTTTTTTGTCAGTATTTAGAACCTGTCCAATTGTCCGGAAAAGACTATTATAGAAAGGATATTTTAAAAGCACAATTAAGCCTGAATTAAGGAAAATTTTCTTGACTGTTTAAACCAAGTAGATACTTTCTAAGCATTTGATGAATATGCCTATTTTCAATACTTTACATTTGAGACTAGCAAGCTATATGTCTATACCTTTTGGGAGAGAGTTAGCAGTAACATGTACTATATAACTTCTGGTATTAATACTTTAGTTATCATGATTTGAAAGCACAATCTCCTCTCCCAAAGGTAACCTATTCCCCATCTAAGTCACTGGAGTAACTGCTGAATAATTAGCTAGCAATACCTTACATATTAATGTTTCATATCATCCGTCACTTGAAATCCTGACTTCAGCCTCAACGCCCTTCCTAAAAAAAAAAGATCCATGCTTCCAGCTAAAGAGACAGGGGACTCTTTTCAAATGTAACAGCCTACAATGTGCTCAAAGAGAGACAATCAGTCCCATTATGAATAGTTTACAAATGGTTAATATCCCTTCCCATTTTCTGCCTGTCCTATTGAAAATCATCTCATCTATTATTAAGACATGCACTAGATTATAGGTGCTTATGGGCAATTCTTGATTTATTTTTTAAAGCAACTGACTAAGGAAAAATTATATGAATATGCAGCATCCGCTGGAAAGTTGAACTTCATTGGTCACAAAGGTGAGCACTGCTCTCAAGTCCTCTATTTGTAGGGTAGAATCATATTGCTTAGATCTGTATTTAGACATCCCAAAAGACAGAAGAATGTTAAGTGCCATGTAGCATTTGGGTAAATGTGACAGCATAGAGCACCACACTGTGACATTATTTTAGATTAGAGGCTATGCCAAAAGCCATTTAACAGCACTATCGGAATGAAGCAAAGGAATCCCAAAGAAAGATTTCTCTGCTCATCACACCTGTGCTTTCAAGTTTCCCTTATTTCCATTAGCCTATTTTCTTCCTGTTCTCCTCTATCTCCTCTTTTCATTTAGAAATTCATTTCATTCCCTCCTGTATTCAATGATGCTCCTTGCTTCAGGGGCCCTGTATAGTAATTTATTCCATATGCTTATTATCCTTTGTGTGAAAGAGTTTTTGCCTTCTCCCCCCCCCCCCCTTGTTCCGAACTTTCTAATTTTCAGATCGTATCTACTCACTTCTCTGGTCTTAAAGCAGAGAGAGTTTGCTTGGATCAATTTTTATCAATGCACCTTATAATTTTTAAAACTTCAATTGAGTTACAAGGAGTCTTTTCTTTTCCACTGAGAATCTGCTCAACTTTCCCCTGCCTTCTTCATAACTTAATCATCAACATCAGATATCATTCATATAATTGTGCCACACTGTTTCCCTGAAGAGCAATTGAACCTTGCAAAGGTTTAGTGACCAGCACTATTTAAATTACATAAGGCAAGGTATATATATATATATATATATATCAGTTCTAGCAGTAGCAAAAAAAACCTGACTATTCCACATTACATTTAACTTTACAAAATCAAACTTGTGTCACATACTGTAATAATCATTTATTATCTATGATTTAGCCATCATAGGAGGGGCTTGTATGTGTGTGTGTGTGTACATATTTTGATAAACTACTTAAATCTGGGAAATACTTTTATTTTCAATACACAAATGCCCAGATTTTCACATAGCTTGGAGGACTGTTTTTAAAAATATCATTAAGTAATCTCCCAGGAGACTTATCCAAGCCTCCTCTGTTCTATTAGATAGTATTGGCACATTTTAAGTAAATAGATATTTATTTTTCCCATAAAATCTCCCACCTATAAGTCTCCTTATTTCCAAGAAGTAAAAAAGTGGGATATTTATACATAAGGCAGCCAAGTAAACAAGAAATGTGACCTTAAGTGCTGTATTGTAGATAAGACATTATTAATTTTTAAAATTCATTTGCTACTTGTAAACTTGAAATTATTTAATTGAATAACAGTTTTGAGCTATAATAAATAATGAAAATAAAGTCCTGCTGATATTAAACGATGGAAACTTTGAAATCATTCTTGTTAATAGTAGATTCATTCTCAAAAAGAAGAATATGCCTATTTTTAAAATCTGACCTTTACTTGGTATGAATTAGGTGACTTGGGGGAAAAAAACTAGTTCTCTGGTAACTGCACTTATGTAAAAATTGTTCAAATGAAGTTAAATTATAAAATGGTTATTTTTAAAGACAATGAAAAAGCCTTTTAGAGGTTTCTGAACACCTAGATGTCTACAAATTGCTTGCGTGTAATATCCAGTATTAGAGCTCTGGATGAATATGGAGGGGGCAGTGAGCAAACTTAATAACTAGGAGCAGCAATTCTCAACTGACTCACTGTCCTCTATTTTCTCAAATACCACTTTGACGTTCACTGGTACTCCATATACAGACAGGGCCCCTAAATAAAATATTTCAATACAGATATTCTTTTGCATAATATCCCCCTCCCTACCCTACCTCCAAATGATTGTTTTTTACAGAAGAGCAAAATGATGGGCAGTTTTGGCAACGGGATCACAAGGGCACTAATTATCCATTTTCCTAGATCACTCATTCCCACCTCATGCTGAATATCAGAATTACCTGGAAAACTTTAAAACACGCTGATGCTGAACTATACCCTCAGACCAATTAAATCAGTCTTTAGGAGGGAGCTTTGAGAGTGAGTGATTTGAAGCCCGAATAATAATAATGTACAATCAGATTTGAGAGGCATTGATTTGTTCTCACCTGGTTGGGGGTATGTATCACAATCACAAAGTTATAGCTTCCAAGAGGCATAGAATATGGAATGGGAGCTAGAGACAGTATTTTCCAAAGTTCCTATAGGTTATATTGCTATATATATTCCTCCAAAGAAAAATCTGAATAGTACATCAATGTGTATTTACACGAAACTCAACAGGTAATTCTTATGTGCCTGTCACTCACATTTGAAAATCACTTTGATTATGGAACACATATGCACTAATAGGACCAAAGCAACAAACTCATTCACTCCAACAGCTATGGTCACATCTTGCAGACTCATCTTGTACTTAATATTTCTGGGATGTACAGGCTGGGTCCTAAAACTTTATTAAAAATTGGGAAGATATGATTCACTTGTTTTTCTCAAGTTTTTTTTTTTTTTAATAGCAAAATCCTGTAGTGAGATAATAGTTCCTAATTCTCTCCAACTTAAGTACCTGTGGTATAGTTCTTTGATCTAATAAGTTTGGAAGTTGTTGTTTTAAGTGCTTCTAAATAGATTTCTTTACTGTGTAATTTATCAGAGCTTTGAATGTGCTGACACACACTGAGGACCTTCTAGAAGAGTGTGCTTCTCAAACTTTCATGTATATACAATGCTATTTTGTGACATAATAGAAAGAATACTGGCTGGGAATCATGTCACTGCTAAAACAGGGAAGAGGTGTGACATAAAAGGAACTAGTGCTTATTAATTTACCCCTATTAAATAATTTAATATGACAGATATAACTTTGAGGTAGGTGGTATTTCTCTGTTTCACAGATGAAGCAACTAAAATTGAAAAAGTTTAAATAATTTGCTCAGAATTATAGAACTGTTAATTAAGAGGTATGTTTCTGATTCCAGTTTGTTTTGGTCCTAAATTTGTGCTCTCATTATATCTTCTCTTATCTTTTACCTTTTCCTTTTAAAATAATGTATGCTTTTCATAGAGTACAATGCATAAATATTAAGTGAATAGCTTAGGAATTTTCAAGAAATGTTTACACTTATAACCACCACTCAGAGCAAGACACATATGTATATTTTCATATACTCCAGAAATCCTTCATCTTCTTTCCTAGCTAATCCCTGTCCAAGAGCATGCTTTATTTTGACTTCTATCATTATTGATTAGCCAATTCTCCAATTTTGTGAGAATGGACACATACATTAGTTATCATTTATGTCTGATTTGTTTTAGAAGAAATAATTAATTTGAGATATATCTAGATTGTTGCATTTATGTGCCATTTGTTTATTCTTTATCCAGTTTGCTGACTGATATGGTAAGATGTAGAGTCCCTTGAAGAGCTCATTTACTAATGTTCAGGATTGGTATAATTAAGTCATGAGTTTGTAACCTCATCAGTGTATAAATCCATTGTATTGGATCCTGGATGTAATCTATGCAGGTGGGTGTGGCTTGAGAAGTTGGCCTCAGGAGGTGTGGCCTTAGGGACAGTGCTTCTGTCTTTGAATCCCCTTGCTTGCTTTCTCTCTCTTGCTTCCAGCCTTCATGATGTGAGAGCAGAGCCCTTGTGCTCTCTCCCTCTCTGCTTTCTGCTTCATGCCCTGAGCTCTGCAGATGTAACATGGCGTGGCATGGACTGAAACTCCGCGATCTCCAAAAAACTGTGACCAAATAAATCTTCCTTCCTCTATGTTGTGTGGTTGGTTGCTTTGTATTATAGCACTGAGAATATCTACCAAGACACTGATATTTAGGTTATTGCCTATTCTCTCCTTTGATGAATAAAGCTTCTATATACTTTCTTGTACAATTTTTTTAATGTGTGTATTGACATATGCACTCATTCTTTTAGGATATGTACTCAAATGAAACTGCTTTATCATAGCGTAGGCATACATTAAACTTCACTGAAAGCTGTTTAGTGGGTTTTCTAAAGTGGTGGTACCATTTTTACAAGGCATTTGTATCACCAACAATGAATAATGTTCCATCTGCCTGCATTGATCCTGCATTTGTTTCTTAACCTTTCTATGAATTCCCTTGTAGGTGTAAAACATCCAGAAAAAGGAAAGTACAACCCTTCTAAAACATTATCTTGAAATAGTATGCAAAAAATATTGGAAAATTTTCCATAACAATGGGATCTATGTCCCACTCTAGCCAATTCTAAGGAGGTGATTTTTCAAGCCAGATTAAAATCACATAATTCAATGACCAACATCAAACCCAAAATAAAGTCTGAATGTGGCTGCCGATAAATGAGGAACAAATAGGAATATAAACAGGCAAAACAGCTTAGAAAGAAAAGCATGGGGGCAAACAGCAGGAAGCATCCAAAACAAATACAGCTGTGGATAGAACAATGAAGGCATGTTGCAAGGTGATTGGACCCAGAAGAGGTAAAAGCCCAAAAATGCTTGGCTGGCAGGACATGATTCCTTCATTGGCACTGAGTGGGTGGCTAGTGAGCAGTCAGAAAATTCCTACTCTTAATGAGTTCTACTGTTTAAGAAGCTAGCATGGAATCATACTTTTAAATTTGTACTTCCTATGATGTACAAATTTACACCCCCCCCCCCAACCTTTGCTCACTAATAGACTAATGTTGTCGCACTTTGGGTTATCAGTCTCCCTCTCTTATTCATCAGCCTGGTTTTGGTTCAGGTGCATAGTCAACTTTCCTGTGCGAAACTCAGGTGCAGACTTTTCTGAGCTGCTTCTTCAGTGCCATGGTCTCTTTTTATGTAGCAGGCTTCCATTTCTAGGCCAAAGATTTAGCAACTTCCCTCGGTCAATTTCAAGAGCTCAGCAGTATCAGCCAAATCTGATGCTCTAAATCAGTCTTCCCCAGCTAAAATGAATCACAAATCCCAAAAAAGCATTTTGAAGACACTCACAGCATGAGCTTAAAAGCAACTGTTTGAACCACAATGAAAAATAAATAATACTTGGCTGTACCTGCTGACTACCTATTATTTACCATTGGCTCAGTTTATTCATGGATAGTTCATGTATGTGAAGTCTGCCATATGCAGTGATATGAAATTTAAACTCACCTTGTTATGACTAGCTCTCCCACTTGCCTCAAGAGATTTCTTAAAATCCAGTTATGGAACTGCAGTATTACAAGCAGCAAATGTACTAAACTTTTCTTATACATCACCACATTATAAAGAACCATTCATGTAAAGTACATAAAAAATATAGAAACAAAACAGGCCTTGCCACCTTGAATAGCTGCCTTGGAGAAGTTGCCATTTCACATACATGACTAGGAAATACAAATGATTTGCAAATAGGAGGGTAATTACAAAAACATGTCCATTGCTCCTCTGTATCAAACACTGCTAACCAACAAATTCCAGATAGATCTTTTTGAATACATAAAGCAGGTCAGGCATGGAGGCATACACTTGTAGTAAGCCTATTACTTGGGAGGGAGTCTTAGGAAGATTACAGGTTCAAAGCCAGCTTCAGCAACTTAGAGAGGGCCTCAGCAACTTAGTAAAAATTTGCCTGTTTTTCTTTTTCTTTTATTATAAAATTGTGTGTGTGTGTGTGTGTGTGTGTGTGTGTGTGTGTGTGTGTGTTAGTGAGGATTGAACTCAGGGACATTTTAGCCAAGCCCTATTTTTTTTTTGAAAAAAGGTGTTGCTAGACTGAGATACCACCAGGCCTACTTCACCACACCTGGTGAAAGCCTGTTTCAAAAAAAAAAAAAAAAAATAGGTCAGGACTAATGCATGTGTATTTATATTTATAGCTGCACAATTCACAATTGCCAAACTATAGAACCAGCCAAGATATCCATCAACAGATGAATAGATTACAAACAACGGGATATGTACACAATGGGATTTTATTCAGTCATAAAGAAGAACAAAATCATGTCATTTGTAGGAAAGTGGAGGGACATGGAAAACATTATGTTAAGTGAGATTAGTCAGTCACAAAAAGTAAAAAAAATCAGATGCTTTCCCTAATTTCCAGAAGCTAAGGAGAAAGTGGAACATAGGAGGAACTCTAGATGAAGTAAAATCTTAGATGAGCAAAGATGAACTATCTGAACATGATGGGAGGGAGAGGAGAGGTAAACACCTTAGTGCACATGACGTACATTCACAAACATATCAAAGTCAATCACTAAACCCAACATATGAAGGGGGGAGGGGGGAGGGAATGGAGTGGGAATTGGAAAAGGGTTAACTGAGACCTACGTGTATGTATGCCTCTACCAGCTTGTACCTCACAAAGATGTATGATTACAATGCACCAATAAGATTAAAAAAAATAATAAAATATACCTGGAGTATAGCTTAGAGATAGAATAACCCCTGAGTTCAATTTCTAGTACAAAAAAAAATCCCCAAACATAAAGCATCATCAACCAACAGCCCAGATTACACCTGACTGTTCAGTTTTAGGTTACTGTCATGGTCTGTCTATATCCCCCCAGAGTACACATGTTGAAACCTAATCACCAATAGGATGGTACTAGGAGTTGGAGCATTGGAGGAGATTAGTGCCCTTAGAAAAGAGGCTCTAGAAAGACCTGTCACTCCTTTTGCCATGTAAAGTTATAGGAGACATCATCTAGAAAGTGGGTCCCTGACAACATCAAATACACCTGCACCTTGACCTTAAATTTCCCAATCTCCAGAACTAGGAAAAAGAGAAAATGGTTTCTAGTAATTGTTTGTTTATTTATTTATTTATTCATTGCGGTACTGGGGATTGAATTCAGGGGCATTCTACTTCCAAGCTATACCCTGGCCCTATTTTTTATTCTTTATTTTGAAACAGGGCCTCACTAAGTTGTGGAGGGCCTCACTAAGTAGCTGAAGCTGGCTGCAAATCTGGGATCCTCCTGTCTCAACCTCCCAAGTACCAGGATTACAAGTGTGGGCCAACTCGCCTGGCCCGATTTCCAGTATTTATAAACTACTCATTTTGCAGCAGTTTGTTATAGCAACAGGAATGGACTGATGGTCGCTATTCATATCAGGTAATTAAAATTTTATTTTTTTAGATTGAATTTTGAGAAGTATGTTTAGTGCAGCAGCTTATGTTGCTCAAACTTGCTAAACTGTTGCATCATATATTTTTTTAATTATAGGAAGATGAAAACTTTGTGTCATAGTTAGATACAGAATAATCTATAGTTAAATACATAATAAACTCTTTGGAGAACTCATAAATTGGTTTGGAGTTGATGTAATTGGGTCATGAGGGCTGTAATCCCAGCAGTGGATAAATCTATTGCAATGGATTTATCTGGGTGGTGGCTGAGTCTGGTAAGGTGTGGCTTGAGAAGGTGGGTTTCTGGGGGTGCAGCTTTGGGGATTATATATAGTTCCTCCTCCCTCTGATCTCTCTCTTGCTTCTGACTTCCATGTTGTGAGGAGCAAAGCCTTGTGCTTTCCCTCTCTCCACTTCCCACTACCATGCCTGAAATCCATTATCTCCAATCTCACATGGACTGAACCCCAATTTCTCCAAGGAAAAGGATGAGCAAATACATCTTCCTTCTCTAAGCTACATAGTTAATCTTTTAGATTTTAGCTGTAGGAATGGTGACCAATATACTATGTAATACTATGTAGGTACTATGCAGATACTATTATTCACTGGAAACACAATAAGAAGAATGCAATTGCTAGGTTTTACTAGTTCCTTGGGCAATAAAGTGAGAACTGTATCTATCATCTTTTTCTTTTCCTCTCCCAAATACCAATCATGGGAACACTGAAGAGGAAGGAACCTATGAAAACTATGTGGAATAGAATTATATGACAAAGGATATCAACAGAATTGTAGAGAAATCCTCCCTTTTTAAGTTTTAAAAAATAACCAACTCTTCTTAAAGGGGGAAAATTATAAAGACCATAATGGAGCAGGCTCTCTGCATTTGCCTATGAACTAATTTCTAACATCTCATAAAATATGCACTGGAATCAAAATCCCCACAAAGCATTTATTTTAGTTTTATATTTAAATATTCATATAAGAATGAAGAAAAGATCAATTATTGCCTACCACACATTACTTTGAATTTCCTTCATACATTTTTTTGCTCTTTCCCTTTGCATTTAGGTCCACTTTTGACAATTTATGACTGTCAATGGGTATATGATGCAAGAAATGCACGTGCTGTCAAAATCACTGACTTTAGAACTTTATTCTCTCCAATTTTGTACTTGAAATAAGTGAATTAAAGACCTTTTTTTCACCCTATTGTTTTTACTTTAAAAGCCACTCAGCTTTTAATAGAAAGGAATAATAAGTACTAGTTGTAAAATAATCTGTCAATCAACCAGGTACTTACACTTTGGGCAGACCACTCATCGAGCTTTAGAAAAGATTTTTTTTAAACACAAATAAAGGAAAATCACAATTAAATTAAATGCAGATTGGAAAATTCCATTTTGTATTGATTTTATTACTAGAATTTAGAAAGAAGCATAGCGGCCGTATTAAGCAGATATTCAAATGGATGCATTGAAAACCCTGAAGAGTATTTTGGCCTGTGGAACCATTAGAAAAACATTCCCCTGGGCCTACTATTCAAGCACCAGGGAGTAGGAGAACATCCCTTCCTATTTATTTCATCTCCGTACACCTCTTGTTTGGTTTGCTGTGCTTTGTTATCTATTGGGAATCATGAGGCAAGGAAGTCCAAATCTCCAAGAACAAAATGGGAAACGACACGTCTCCTGTCTTTGGTTATGAAGTTGAATGCCAATAATGACAATGTAAGTTAAAATTTGAGGTCATCTGATGGATATAATAAACTATTTTTACAATCCAGCTTCCTGTCTTTAAATTTTTCTGATAAAAACTATGGATATGACTAAAGTTCCAGGTTTTTAAGGATTTGGGGGATGGGCAGATACTC
Source organism: Graphiurus murinus (assembly GCA_004027655.1). NCBI lineage: Eukaryota > Metazoa > Chordata > Mammalia > Rodentia > Gliridae > Graphiurus > Graphiurus murinus. The sequence goes on along the minus strand of PVLC010006534.1, from coordinate 57,919 downwards.
TACCTTCTCCTGGCACGGTTTCTAAAATTATGTGCATCAAATAATATCCTCAAACACTGCCTTTTTATCTAACTACCAGAATATTTGCCCAAATAATTTATGTTTGCAAATTTAGAGGCTGGGTTAAGACCATTTGCAAAAATTGGCCCTGGAAATGTCAAGTACATACAGCCTTTATATAGCATCATAAATATTAAAGGGGAGAAGAGGTAGATCATTAAGTTCTCAAGAATTGGTACACCAAATCTCATCACTTGACTCTCAAAAGAACGTGCAGCTTCAATTTTTTCTTTGAGGTACCTGGAACTTCAACTTAAAAATGCCATACCTTAAACAAATTTTACAGCATATGATAATACATTCCTGGGCTTAATGTTAACCCCAGAGTGAGCTTTTTTCAATACATTTTGTATTCTATTGGCTATTGGGAGATATATATATATATCTCCCAATATATATATATATAATATATTATGTATATATATATTATATATATATATATGTATCCATCCCAATATACATATATATTGGTACTGGGGATCAAACTCATGGGCATTCTACCTCTGAGCTATACCCCTAGCCCTATTTTTTATTCTTTATTTTGAAACAGGGTCTCACTAAGTTGTGGAGGACCTCACTAGGTAGCTGAGGCTGGCCGTGAGCCTGGATCCTCCAGTCTCAGCCTCCCAAATGCTGGGATTACAAGTGTACACCACCATGCCCGGCTGGCTATTCAGATATTTGATTAGACAAATCTTGAGGCCGAGACTAATCTTCAGGGCTCCCTTGCTTTTGTCTCTGAGGCACAGGTATTACAAGTACATACCCTTGGCAGTACAATTCTGGCTTTGGCAAGCCTTTGTGGCCATTGCTTCCTACATGTACAGTGTTAGAAATGGAGAAATTGTGATTTTATGGCTTTTTTGTAGCAATCTATGATTAGCACATAACATGGCAAAGGTTGCTAACAAGGCTCAAGATGCCCATCAACCCCGGCATGGCATTGCACCCACCTAATCCCAGTACTTGGGAGGCTGAGACAGGAGGATCACAGGGTCAAAGCCAGACTCAGCAATTTATCAAGGCCTTCAGCAACTTAGTAAGATCCTGTTTCAAAAGTAAAGTAAATGAAATGAAATAAAATAAAATAGGGTTGGGGGTGTAGTTCGGAGGTAGAATATCCCTGGGTTCAATCCCTAGTACCACCAAAGAGGCGTGGGATAGGAATCCCAGTGGATTCTATATAAAGAGGTTTTTAATCTAATAATTTCATAAAAAAATCCTTAGAACTTTTTTTTTTGCTTTAATTTGTTCAAGGGTAAAGAAAAATAATATGAATAGCATCCCAAGTAACCAATCTTAGGTTCCCCAAAACGGCTTCACACAAACCATCTTATTTGGTCTTTGTAACATCACTGAGGATTTACATTACCATTCTCATTTGCATCTAAGAGTGGAAGCCAGAAGAACTAAAGCATTTCCCAAAATTAAAGATCCAGGGACAGGTTCAAGATTCAAACACAGACTTGATTTCAAAGCCTGGGACAGATTACCAGGGATCTGAAAACTGATGGCTTTCATTTATTGAAAAATATTCTCATGACTTGGAACTATTAAAAATCTCAGAAATTTTTTGTGAAAGGAAAACTTACATAACTTTTATAATGTTTCTGACCAAATTAAAAAGGTATTACTTTGGGGACTTTGAATTTATTTTTCTAATCCCTTTTACTTATACAATACTTTATATTTTTCTCTGAGAACAAGAAGGAATGATTTGATTTTCACTCTGTGGATATAAGTATCTTCGGAGCATTAGTCCTAATAATGGAAAGCTATAATAATATTCTTCAAATTAGGTATTCAATAATGTATTATAATAATAATTATTATTGTTGTTGATGTTATTAATATTTTAGCTACATTGTTGCCTGAATTATGCATGTTCAGAAGTATTATGGAACTAAGTGGACCAGTATTCCTAGTCTTGGTCCACTTAGTTCCATAGTACCTCTGAACATACATAATTTAGGACTGAGAAACAGTCAAAGATTATTTTTCAGTAAAATGGAGGAGTGTGGCTTTGTACTGACTCCCTTTTGAGATTTTTATGGTCAACCTCTCTGATCTTATCTGAATCTCTGATTTTGATCTCTGTTCGGACCATGGGGTTGATTGCAATTCCCTACCACATTTTAAATTAAAATAAATAAGTTAAAAGGTTTAGAAATCAAGAGAGGAAGTGAGTTCAGGATTCCCTCTTTTCAAATCCAGTACTTTTGGATCAGATCGCTAGGGCTACCATAGCAAAGTATCACAGAATGGCAGAAATATATTTTCTCGTAATTCCAGAAGCTAGCAATCTGAGATCAAGGTGTCAGCAAGGTTGATTTCTCCCTCTCTCTCTGCTTTGCAGATGGATGGATATTGCTCCCTATGTTGTCTTTTTTTTTTTTCCACCATGTGTGTTAGTGTCTTTATCTCCTCTTCTTATGTAGACATTAGTCACATTTATTTAAGACCAATCCTAAGGAGCTCATTGTATCTTCATTATCTTTTTATAGACTCTGTTTCCAAATACAGTCACACTCTGAGGTACTAGAGATTAGAGTTTTGTTGTATGAATTGGGGGATGCAATTCAGCCCATAATGGCCTCTTGCTTCCTTCTTCACCCTCACTTCCCTTAAAAGAGCTGCTCTTGTGGTTGGTGTGCCGGCAGAACTCTGACAGGCCATGCATGTGGCACTGCAGAGCAGTAGGAAGTCACACATGGGATCCAATGACCTTGGCTTTCTCCCTTGCACTTACCCAAGTGGCACTTGACCCAGGCCTGAGCTTAAGGGGCTTCTTTTTCTAATCCTCCATCTGTATGAACAGAGGGGGAAATGGCAAGAAAGAAACGTGCCATTCTAACTTCCAGATTGCCAAACTAAATTATATCAGTAAAATGTTTGGAAATCTAGGGAGAGAGCTAATTCAGGATTTCATCCTTTCATGTAATTGCTTTGCAGTGTTGAGAAAAAAAGCTCCAAGTTTAAAAAGTTAAAAGAGAAAAAAAAAGGAAAGAAAAGAGAAAATAAAAGATTGGCTCCATGTTTCCCTCCAGCTTTTGTAAATAGCTCTCCCTTCCCCCTTCCCAGACACTACTCTGGTGCCTTTATTTTCTCTCTTCTTCTTCATCTTCCTCTCACTGAAGTCTGCTCTACACCTCAGACAGTTCACTAACATCACTCCCTTGAAGGTCAATGCTGAGTCCCTACTACCACATCCAATGGACAATTTTCTTTCCTTTCCTTTTTATTCAAATTTCATACTGCAGTCTTTTCCTCCTTCAATCCACTCTCAAATCTACTTTGATATTGTCATAACTTCTTGGTATACTTTCACACTATGTCTCCCTTTTCCTTGTGTCCCCTTTTGTCCACTATGGATAACACTAAACCAGTTGATTTGGTTGGCTTTTGTCTGGCACACATTTTCCCACAACTTTAACATGAACCGCTTTGTGTGGTTTTGTTTACCATTCCTTTGAAGATAATTTTTTTTTTCTATCAAGCTCACCTTCTTTATGTCATTATTTTCTACTATTTCATGATGATGAATCATAATTTCTATTTTGGTTTAATTACTTCACCCTCCTTGTAATTTATTGGGCAATTTGCATTGCTTCATTACAGGCAGGAATAGACACACCCAAACGGAGGCATGTGTTGCTTAACAATGGGATTACATTCTGTGAACTCTATTGTTAGGTGATTTTGTCATTGTACGAACATGTTAGAGTGCTTAGAGTGTAAATGGTACAGTCTATTACATGTCTAGACTACATGGAATTAGCTTATCTACTGTTTCCTAGGTTATACACCTGAACATGTTGTGGGACTAAATACTGTGGGCAATTATTACACAATCATAAGTGTCTATGTATCCAAATATAGAAAAGATACAGTAAAAATACAGTACAGAAGATAAAGAATGGGACATCTGTATAGGGAAGTTACCACAAATGGAGCTTGCAGGATTGGCAGATGCCCTGGGCTAGTTAGGGAAGAAATGGGGCGTCAATGTGAAGACCCAGGATGTCACTGTGTAGGGCTATGGACTGTATGAACACTGTACATTTAGTCTACACTAAATTTGTGATTTATTGCTTCAACAATAAATTAACCTGAGATTACTGTAACTGTTTTTCTTTATAAGCTTTTTAATTTTTAAAACTTTTGGAGTCTTGTATTAATGGTTCAAAACACAAACAACATGCATCTGCACAAAAATATTTTCTTTATTCTCTAACTTTCTATTTGATTTTTTTTCTTCTTTTTTCAGTCTTTTTTCTTGTTAAATCTAAGGCAGAAGCATACACATTAATCTCGGCCTATCAGGGTCAGGATCATGAGTTTCCCTGTCATCCTCCTCCAAATTGTGTTCCTCTGGTCCTCAGGGGCAGTAATACATGCAGAGCTGTCACCTCCTATGAAAACAGTACTTTTTTCTGAGTTACCTTGTAAAGGATAGCTCCTTGATAGGTTTCTTGGTTTGCTACTTTTCCTATCCTAGATTTTTTTTGTAAGCAAGAAGTGTACCATGAACATTTCTTTCTTGTAATGAAAACCTTTTGATTTGGGATCCATGTTTTCCAACTTTTTATGGAGCTTATTAAGGTCTACAAAAGTTTCTTTCAAACACTTCACATGAATTTTCTTGGAGGTTCTTTTCTTCTTCTGCAGCTTCCTTTACTCTCATTTCTTCTTCAGCTATTCATTCATTTATTAGATGGTAGGAATATTTCAGCTCTATGTTTATGGGAACCCCCATCATATATGTAGTCCATCTGCCAATGTAAAAAATAAAATAAAACTTAAAAATCACCATTATGACTTAGATTCTATTGTTAACCCTACTTTGTGATAGAAGAAAATCTTAGAGTTTAGATATTAGGTAACTCATTGAAGTTCTCTCAGCTACTACAATACAGAGTCCAGCTTTGCACACCTATTTCTATCTTATTAACAAAGAACTTTCATTATTGGTGGCATTCTCTGCATGGGCATCCCCCAGAAAATCTTAAAAAGCCCAGACAATCTTTATAAATGTAAACAAAAATCCACAGAAACTTTGACTCTACCCAAGATACCTAGAATCAGATTCCTTGTTATGTTTCTCAATAATTAATAACAACTTCTCTAGGCAATTATTATTCAGTTCACACAGGCACTGGTTCATAGGATCAAATTTTGGAAATCACTATGCATCTCTACATTGCATTAATGCAGTTTGTACTTTCTGGCTTGATAATTCCATTTTTAGATCTTTATTATAAGAAATAATTAGAAGTATATGTATATTTCAATGTAAATATTCTTATAGTTACAACATGTTTGTGTTTTAAAATAAATACTCTAATTTATAATTATGAAAATAATGAAACATTTGTCAATAATTAGAATTATATACATTTTAACATATATGTACATGATTACATAGCTATTATAAATTCTATATTCAAAGTATTTTTTCATTAGAATACTCATAATGTTGAGTGAAAATTGCAAGATTTAAGTATGTGTATAAAATATAATCCCACTTTTTGTTTTATATATTTGTATGTGTGTGGGGGAGCTTAGAAGGAAATACATAAAAATGTTAACAAGCTTATTTTAAATGTCTTCCATTTTCCCCTATATTCAAAATTATCTACAAAACCAGGCATTTCTCTTATAATCAAAAAGAAATAATAACTGTTATTTTAAATTAAATCTCATTATCTAAAATTGAATTCATCTTCCTTCCCAAATGCTCTTCATTTACTGACATTTCTATCAGTACAAATGGAATCATTTTTCTGGTTACCCAGACTTACAACTCTAGAGAATGATTTCTTCCCCTCGAATATGTTCCACCTACAGAGAAATCCCTCAAATACTGTGGCAAAAAGCATGGATCTATACTCTTCTTGCTGGAGTCAGGATGGGTGTGGCGGGAAAGGCTGACAGCTGGAAGCAATAGTGCCCTCTGTTACATGTGTGTTGACTGGCCGGCTCTGCATCACACACTTCTACCCTGGAGCACTAGGGGAGTTTAACTTGAACCACCTGCATGGAAAATGGGGGAGAGTTGGCACCTCAAAGGAAATTGTGGTGCTGTTCACTGGAGGAGAATGTATGTTGGAAAACTAAAATAAGAAATAAAAACAATACCACTGTAAGTCTTCTTTCTGTTGCTGGAGGACGCACATTCTAAAGATTTTCAAAAATATATCCCTTGTTTGGTCCTACTTATTTTAATGTAAGCATTGGTTTATAGTTTACTTAGACTGTGTGTTTCCTTAAGGCAAGAATATGTCATTCAAATTTTTATCTCCAGTAACTAGATAGTACCTGGCAATTACATGGAGCTGCTTTCATTTGTTAGCTTAAACATGTCCCTTTCGTGTGATATGGACTTTATTGTCTTCTTAAACAGTTAGTTTAGCATTTTATGTTCCAAAGCCTCTACATTTATTTCCTCATCCTACAGAATTATTGAGCTTAGAATTCAAATGCTAATGCTCTTTGTAGTTTTCATACTGTATAATCCAAAAATATTTACTATACTAAAAAAACCAGAGGGTTATAAATATGTTTGAGACTCCTGTATTCAAAAATGATTCTTTCTGTATCAATGAGTTTACATTTAGCAGCAAGTAATAGAAAACACATTGGTATGCATTTTCCTTAAGAACTTAATGAGCTTTTATTCTATTTTCTTCTGGTCAATTCTATGTGCTAATAGTTACATTCAAAAATTATGTCTTGAAAAATGCTTCTCAAATTTTAATGTGCTTATAGAATAACTTGGGAATCTTGTTAAAATGCAGATTCTGATTAAATAGATTTGGGCAGAGCTTGAAATTCAGCAATTCTAATAAACTCTCAGATGATGCTAATGTTGTAGTGGTGGCCAAGAATCTACAGTTACTCTTACTTTTAGTGAATTCTTGGTACTTAGTCTCAGTGATCTGTTCAACCCCCAATTTTCAGTTTTAATTCCATCTACATAAGAGCTTTAAAAAATTCACTTGGTTAGAAGGATCTATCCATAATCCTATATCTGTCCCAGCTGGACATCTTGGTTTTTTGGAGAACACTCAATGAAAGATGCCATCTTATTAGTCATGCCCTAAACAGTTTTTCCTTCCTTGCTTCTGCAAAGCTTCTGAATTTCTAGACTGGAAATTGAGCTTCCTTCTCTTACTCATTTCCATGTTTATGGAGTGAGTCAATTTACAAACAAGAAGCCTAGAGGCAAAGCAATTCTAAGAATGGTTAACTCAGTGGCTCAGCAACATTATCAAGGAGCTAGATGCTTTCCATGTTTGCATCCTCAGGGTGTTAGCTTGTATTTTTAGATATCTTTCATCTTCTCAAGTGTTTGCTTTAAATCCACAGGTCACATGCATATAACTATGCCCACAGAACAAAAAAGATCTGTTCCTTTTACACATACCATTTTAGGAGAAGAACTCATTTCTGAGACACTCCTCAGCATAATTTTCCCAAGTCTCATTAGTTAAAATTTCATTACTTATTCTGGAAAGGAATATACAATTCTATGTTTGGTTTAGAAGTCTCATGTTCTGATATTTTATTTGTAATAGCTATCTCTGGTGACTGAGTAATGGTAACATTATTTGTTCCAATGAATGTAGACATCATTTTCCAGAAGAAAACTGGAGCTACATGGGCAGGAAAGAAGGAAGGAAATGTATAATTATCATACTACAGCTTCACTCCACCCTGTATGATGTGCTAGAGAAAATATTCTAATTTGTCTGTCGAGTTGTCTAATGCATGTGGAAGGAGTAATTGTTGGTGATCTGGAAAAAAACAAATTTTATTTTTTTTATTTGTTATTTTTTATTTTTTTATAATAATTGGTGCATTGTAATCATACATCTTTGTTAGGGACTGAAGGAATAATTTTAGTTAGCCAGAAATGACAGTAGTTTGAGTTTTGCCTTTTAGTGAAATAAGTTTCCAAGTAAGTTGCAGTAGGCCTCACACTGGTACCCTGCAGGGTCTGATAAGTTGAAGCTTGCTGGCCTCACCCTCTGGGGAAAAGCCTGAGTGGGGACCCCCACCCATTCTGGGAACCCCGCAATACTGATAACCCCCGCAACCCCCCCCCCCCCCCCCCCCCCCCCCCCGGAGAGAGCAGGCCCGTGAGACTGGAATAAGCCCTGAGTACCCATGGGGAGGCCGAAAGGGCCAAGTAAAGACCAGATGGCCCAGATAACCTGATTAACAGCTTGACCTGGGCAGGGGGAAAAGCAGGACATACCGTAGATAAGACATGCTTCCCGCTTTTTGATGAATGTTTAAATTTTATAGGTTTGCTGTGTTTAAAAGTTTAAATAATCCAGTCATGTATGTGCATACTTCCCACCCTTGAATGTGCCCGCGCTTGTGTGACTATGCATTTTTAGACTATAAAAAATGCCTAAATTCCCTGCTCGGGACTCGACTCCTCTACTCCTGAGCGAGATATGAGTAGGGTCCCAGCGCTGGTTTCTAAATAAAACCTCCCTCCTGTGGTTGCATCAAGACGCGCGCCTCCTGCGAGTGACAGGTTCGTCCTAAGTTCTGGGACGGAGGGGCCCCTGGGGACCGCTTGGGTCTTTCAGGGACAAGCTGATAAAGGCATATATGCACACATTTCTCATTTAACCTGTTCCCCAATTCCCACCCCACTCACTCTCCCTCCTTCTTAAGTTCATTTTAGTGATTAATTTTGATATATTTGTGAAAGTACATCATGTGCATTTGGGTGTTTCTCTCCTCGCCCCCGCCCCATCCATCCCCTTCAGTTAAGTCAACTTCTTTGCTTATCAAGGGTTTCTCCTTTTTCATCTGGAGACTCTCTTATGCCCCATCTTCTCCCTAGCATCCACATATTAGGGAGAACATATGCTTTTTTATTCTTTATGACTTACTAATCTCACTTAACATAATGTTTTTCAGTTCCATCCATTTCCCTGCAAATAACATGATTTTGTTCTTCTTTATGGCTGAGTAAAATTCCAGTGAGTACATATCCCATAGTTTTGTAATCCATTCATCTGTCGATAGACATCTTGGCTGTTTCCATAGTTTAGCAATTGTGAATTGTGCAGCTATAAACATAGATACACATGCATCAGTCTGATAGTTTGGTTTCCATTCTTTTGGGTTGTACCCAGAAGTGGTACTGCTGGATCATATGGTAGGTTCATTCCCATTCTTCTGAGGATCCTCCATACTGCTTTCCAAAGTGGTTGCACTAATTTGCAATCCCACCAACAATGTATTAGGGTTCCCATTTCTCCACACCCTCGCCAGCATTTGTTGTTGTTTGTGTTCTTGATGATTGCCATTCTGACTGGAGTTAGGTGAAATCTCAAGGTAGTTTTAATTTGCATCTCTCTAATTGCTAATAATGTAGAACATTTCCTCATACTTTTATTGGCCATTTGTATTTCATCTTTTGTGAAGTGTCTTTTTAGATCCTTTGCCCATTTTTTTGATTGGGTTATTTGTTTTCTTAGCTGTGCATTTCTTGAGTTCTTTGTATATCCTAGATATTAGACCTCTATCAGAAGAGTAGTTGGCAAAAATTTTCTCCCACTCTGTTGCCTCTCTGTTGAGGTTCTTGATAGTTTCCTTTGCTACACAGAAGCTCTTCAGTTTAATTCGATCCCATGTATTGATCTTCCTTTGAGTTGCTTGTGCATTTGGGGTCTTGTTGAGAAATTTTTTACCTGTGTCTATGTGTTGAAGTGTTAGTCCTATGCCCTCTCCAAGTAACTACAAGGTCTCTGGTCTAACTTCCAGGTCTTTGATCCACCTTGAGTTGACTCTTGTGCAGGGTGAGAAAGTGGGGTTTATTTCCATTTTCCTGCATATGGTTAACCAGTTTTGCCAACACCATTTGTTAAAGAGGCTATCTTTTTTCCAGTGTATATTTTTGGCTCCTTTGTCAAAAATCAATTGACTGTAAGCACATTGGTCTGGAAAGAAACAAATTTTAAATGTGCTATTGTAAAAGTAGGTCTGGAGAAGATGTTTACGGAGTGACAATTCTGAAAAGGCACGGAGTGTGATAATATGTGTATTTAATTTAAATCTTCTGAAGATGTACCTTATTATCGAAGGGGCCCTCAATAATTAGACAAGTGGCTTATTCAGTGCATAACAACCATCTTTCTTCAGATATGCAGAGCTTTCTCAGAGTACCCATCTATAAAATAACTCTAGAATCAGGGACAGAGTCTCTATATGTGCTTTCTGCCAAGTCTTATTACACTACTGACCCTGCTGAGTGTCCAACCTACCAAAATTAGAGTTTGTTACCAAGCATCAAATACAGTAGGAGAGCCTAGGAAAAGTGGACAGCTGTCTACCAGGTGACACATTGAAATACTTGACTCTTTCTCTCCAAGAGAGTAGCAGTGTGTCCTCATGAGTATAACTGTGTATTTACCTTTGCTGCCTGCAATGCTTCTGCAAGCAGCACTATTCATGAGCTTGGAGAATGTCCTATTACATTTCATTTATATCTTCTCTGACTAGGACCACACTTAATGAATGGCCTGCTAAAGTCTCATAGTGAACACAAGGAAAATCATCCTGTGAGAAGAAGATACACTTCTTAAAGAATGAGGTATATATGGAGCACATATTTTTTTTAAAGGGCTCCATTAAAGCCAAAGAGAGACTTAACTACCAAAGCATACCCGAGTGTAGCGTACACATGATGTGCATGCACAAATGTAACTCTTGCAGCATACACAGGTGTGGCACAACACACTCAGGGTATTGGGGGCAGCACACAGGCACCAGGCATAAGGTGCAATGCCCCAGCATGATACGCAATGTGCAGGCACAATGCCTGCCACCCAGGTGACCAGGAACACCTTGACAACCACATGGAGTCACTAGTAACCCAAGTAGTATATTTGTCATCACTTGAGACTGAAAACCCATGGCCTCTGCCAAGGAGCCTTTCCATCTTGCCATTTTGACCATGAGTAATGAGGCTGAATACTGACCTGCTCAGTTGTACTGGTAGCTGTCAGGCAATTTCTCACCTTTACTTGTGGTTGAAGTCAGGCCTGATGACTCAGACCAGACTTACAACTGACCCGGACCTAAGACCCCAACAGAGCCATCTGAGCTTCATGGTAAATGGACTGTCCATCCTATCTTGCCTTTCCAGGTTGTACTAATCTCTCTCTCTTTCACTCTCTCCCTTTCTCTTTCTCTGTCTCTCTTCTCTTCTCTTCTTTCTCACCTATCTCTCCTCTTCTCTCTCTCTTCTCTCTCTTTCTCTCTCTCCCTTCTTCCCTCCCTTTCTCTCTCTGCCCTAATATAGAATAAGTTGTATAAAGTTTATGTGGCATGTTAATAAATAAAAAACTTGTCTTGTTCATGCATACAATAAACATTCTTGAAATGGAAATGACTGTAAACATGTTTTGGTTCTTTTCCATGATCTAATTCTATTAAAAACAATTGACATAGCCAGCAAGATTTAACTTAATTATAATTTACTCAGTTGTTAATTTATTAAAGTAAATGATAAGAATTAAAATACACCCATTTGGCCTATCTTTTTTATGAGAAAAAGCAACAACCTTTAATTCCCCTGATCAAAATCCATTTCTATTAAAAACAAATTGTCAATTTTACTATTTAAATGGGCCAAGATACAGGCATCTTCTCTATCTTCCATTGTATTTCTTCTCTGGTGCCTAATATCTCTACTTTAGTGGAGAAATTATTGTAATTGTATACTTTTAGTGAGGAAATTAGTGTGATAAATTATTGTGAAAAATAATTGTGATAAAATGGCCATTTTAAAGCTAAGAAAGTGTTGTTTTATTTTGCATTTTTAAAAGAAGTTATGGGTTTTCAGTCTCAGGTGCTGATGATTATAGTCTTCAGGTTGCTAGGGACTCCAGTTGGTTGTCAAGGCATTAGAGCCAGATGACTAGCTTTGTGTATGGTGCCTGTGTTTTCCCTGATATACTGGGGTGTGTTGTGCCATGCTTGTGTGTGCTGTGAGAGTTATGCTTGCACAATGCACATCATGTGTGAACCACATCCAGGTGTGCTTTGAAAGTTAATTTCCTCTTTGACTTTAATGGAGCCCTTTAAAAAAATACATGTTTTATACAATAACAGTAAAAATTATTTTTTCTTCCTTCTCTGAAGAGTATATCTTAAAGACTTTTATGTATAGTGTCCAAGAAAGATGTGCTTCTATGAAGAAACATCAACATGATTCCAATGAACTGGGGGCTGAGATTATTCCTGGACAATTTTGGTTTCTCATGCTGTTGGACCATCAAGCAGAGAAATAGAGGTTATTATACTGCCTGGGCTGATTTGTTAACATGGGGGGAAAAAAAAAAAATGGGTTTTTGTTATATAACAGAGAAAAATGGATTATGGTTATAACTCTAGAGGATTAGAGGGATATAATTTAATATTTTCATGCCTAACAATCCTTGGAAAATTGTGCTAACTGAATGAAGACATGACTACCAAGAGCTCAGAAGCAACATGAATGAATATATGAGTCACCAAGCCAGACCCCAAACTCTGTTTTAGTTAATATGGTAGCAGCAGGTAGATTGGTTGACAGGGACCTAACCATGTGATTAGAAGGCTGGGCCTTTCAGTCCCAGCCTCTGAGCTCTTGTGGTTGGGAGAAGGGCTGACATTGAGTTGCTCACCAATGGCTAATGATCTAGTCAACAATGCCTATGTAATGAAGCCTCTATAAAATCCAAAAGGACAGGCTTCAGAAACCTTCTGAAGATGCCAGCAGTGAGGCGCTCCCAGAACAGAGACCTTTCCCCACACTTTGCCCAGTGGCTCTCTTCCATCTTGCTGCTTATTGGTATCCTTTGTAATTCTCTTTATAATAGATGGGAAAACATAAGTAAACAGTTTCCCTGAACTCTATGAGCTGCTTTGGCAAATTAATTGAATCAGTGGAGGTGGTCAAGAAAACCCCAATTTATAACTAGTGAACCAGAAGTCCAGGCCACAACCTGGGGCTTGTGAATGACATCTGATATTCTTGTGGACTCAAACCCTTAATCTTGATACTATCTCTGGATGGATAGTATTGGAATTGAATTAAGTTATGGGATAGCCAGTGTGTGTTTACTATGTGGGAACCCCCATACACATGTCAGCCATAAGAAGGAAAATTTTCTGTGTTGAACATTGTATTGAGTGTATGAGAGTAGGAAAAATAGAAGAGGGGAGGGATTGTGTTGGCTTTGTTCTTTTCTATCTCAAACAAGTAAAATCTCTGGCTGTAACTCTGCCTCAGGCTCCAGATATTGATATGATCCTTTGACTATTGGTTTTCTCTAATTTGAGTTATTAGCTCCTATAGTTGTTGGTGTTCTCACTGAGCCAATCAATGAAGCCTCATTAACAACCTAGACTGTTTCTTTCTGTTCCTCTTTATATCAAAGATAATTATCTTATCCTGCAAGTCTATATTCTAAATATTTACTCTTGCTCGTCCATTTCCAAAACTGCTAGGATTATAGTCATGTCTAGCTCCTTATTTCATCTCATTTAGATTATCAAAAACATAACCCCAATAAAAGTGGAGTCTTGGTCCCCACATATAATCTCATGTGAAAAAACAACAGTCCAAAGAAAAAGTAGAATACAAATACAAATAAATTAGAATACTTAATCTGATCTAATTGAGTAGAATTTAATTGGGTTTCAGAAAATACCTAAAGAAAGGCCGGACCCTCTACGTGGATGAGAGCTGCTTTTTCCATAGACTGGGTCCCTCTTAAAAGCTCAGATTTAGTATATTCTTCTATCTAGCCTGTGATTTCTGCTTTTTCCAATAAAAATTCGTTAATTACTCCAACTTCTTCATTTTGAGACAGATTTGCCCTGTCATTGTTTTTATTGTCCCCTAGAAGGTCATGTAGAAAGACCTACACTCTTCATTAAAAGCTGGAGTAAAAGGAAAAAGCAAGATGGTGGGACAGAACAAAGAAGAGATTCGGTTGTTAAAGTTCCCACATTTTCCTTTAGAGAACTACTAAAGACCCACAAATCTATTCCTGTTATATTGAAGCTCTTCTTACACAACCAACCATCAGCCTATTCTGTCATTCCCTACACAATATGAGCCTTCTCTCTATGGGGTTAAATGGCATTAATTTTGGTATTTATGAGACTACTGTTTCTATTTGTCTGGTTGTACTCTTCAACATCTCCATTAGTAAACTGTAGTTTAGCATGCCAGTGAATTGGTTTAATAGGTCTCTTCTAGGTAGGATGAGGCTCATTCATTGAGTTATCTTCTCTGGATGTTAAATTAGCCACATAATGTACTTCTGGCACAACTGTTTAAAATATGGGCCATGTTCACCTCTTTAGTGTCTGTGAAGAACCAGAGATCCATTTGCAGTCACACCATCCTGCTATTGAACTACCCTGCCACCATGGAAGAGAATTGCTGAGTTCATTATCTAAACTTGTTCCAGATTGTTTTTTGGGGTGGGTATTTTCTTGAAGATCACGGGGAATTTGATTCTCTGTCCACCAAATCTCCTTCTGAAGGCTTATTTCAAGAGGCTGGTAGTCTATCTGCAGCATGCCATGAACTGCATTTCTGTTCTTGAGAGCAGCCATGATTGTTTTTCTTCCTCCCTTGTGCTGATTGACTTCACCAATAGTGAGAGCTAGGAGTCTCTCAATCTTAAGATGAAAAGATAAGACTGTTCAACATTTTACCACAAATCTGAGCCAAAGGGTCAGTTTCAAATTATTTTGACTCCTTGGTGTGTGGACCACAATGGTTGTCTCTCAAATTTAGTTATTTTTAAAAAGATGGAACATTTTTCTTTGTGGGTATATGTGTAGTTAGAAATTTAATGCATAAGTTTTAGGAATTCTCTACTCTGCTGTATAATCATCATAGGAGAGTTAGCTCCATATTAGAGATCCTGGTGGCCTTGAGTTCATACATTTTACCCAGTATTGTGTCCTTTGGATGCTTGCTTCAGATGCCAACATTTGTCTGCCTCTGGTACCTGTAGATTTTCAGTGGAAGACTCTAATCAGAAAGTAAATTGATCCTTCTCTGAGTCCTGGTATGGTGATCCCTGTGAATTCCTAATCCCATGTTTATGCTAACAATTAATCTATACCAATTGTTATGTAGCTTGCTTGACCCTGTGGTGGTGGACACAAAATCACCAGGGGATCATGTGGACTCTCTCTTCTGAGGGCTGACTCTAATTTCTTGATAAATGTAATGCAACAAAAACAATTTTTGTTTTGTAATTTGGATATGAAGGAAGAGAATTGGGGTAATAGTGGAATGAAGAAGTAACATTAAGGGAACTATTTTAAAATGGGCAAAAATTAAGTCATATCATATGAGTTTAATTAAGAAGATTTAACTGCAACAATGAGAATCCAGGAGTGAAATGAGAATAATATACAAGTGAATTTTAAGAGAAAACAAGAGGGGGTGATGACATTTAAGACACATGAATAATGGGAGAATCTCCTTTAAAATGGAACAAAACTCCTTTTATTTAGAGAAAATGGTACTTAAGGAATCAATATGAATTGCTGCTGCTTCTCCTTCTGTCTCCAGTTTTCTTCAGTTGCCCCTGCAGCAGTACTAAATGAATTTTGTCAAGTCACAAGTTTTCATCACCTTATCAAGCCAGTGATAATTCTCTTATTTTAATTTTTATTGATCTTTCCTCAGTATATAAACTATTTGCTGTTAATATATTTTTACTTAAGGTGGCTTTTCTCATTTTCCTTTCCTTATTTCCCTTTCTTTACCAACTTTAAATGTCAAAATTTCCCAGAACTCAGTTCTTCATCTTCTCCTTTCTGTTTGTACCATTGCAGCTTCCAATAACATTTCTGTGTTGATGATATTCACATATACATCTGTCTCCTAGACCTTTCCTCTGAGTAGGCATTTTGATTTCAAGTATATCTAGCAGGACATGATTAATCTTTCATGACCAACACAAAAATCTTGATTTCCTACCTCGTGTTCACTCTCCGCTTCAAACATGTGTCCTTTTCACATATACCATATACTGGTATATGTGATTGGACAGTCCAGCAGTCTCCCAACTGGTTATTTAGTCCTTACATCTCCCCACCTGCTTACCAAAGGCTCATCCACATAGCAGCCAGAGGTATCACTTCATAGCTCTTAGAAAGGTTACTATCAAAAAATAAGACATAATAAAAGTTGGTAAGGATGCAGACAAGAAGGAACCCTTGGGTACTTTTGGTGGTAATATGAATTAGTAGAGCCGTTATAGAAAACAGCATGGAGGTTCCTTAAAAAAAAAAAAATTGGAGCTAGAAATACCATATGGTCCAGCAATGAAAATGAAATCAGTCTGAAATATCTCCATTCCCATGTTCATGCATACAAGGTCAGGGACTGTGTCCATTTCACCTTTGTTTACTGACTAGTGTAGTTCTGAATCATTATAGGTAGTTGAAAAATACATTAAATAAAAGAATGACAACCCTTTATATTGTCTCTTTAAATGCCATAAACCTAGTCATTTTGTTCTTGTCTGCCGATCTATCTTCATATTGCGATGCTTATCATTTGAAGCTTCAGAAACACATTGTGCTATTTGCTGCCCCCATTTCCTCTCCTGGAGTAGTTTTCTCTGAATCAAATGGCTCTCACCTCAACTCCATCCAATTTTCTACTTTAATTAATCTCATTTTTCAAAATTTCCACAAGAGTAAGATTCATACTGTTTAGGTGCATTTTCTCTCTCCTAATCACTGTGGATGAGAGTGTCAGGTACCTAGTAGGCACTTGTTGAATTAGGTGACATTAAACAATTTTGCCTCCATTTCAAAGTTTTTACATATATGCTATTTGATGAGTTTGTCCCAAAAGTCTTTATACATTGGCAGAGTAAACATTGTTATTCCCATGTTGTAGATAAGTGAGCTGAGGCAGAGATGTTTAAGTACTTTGCTGGAATATAATACGTTTTAGGAGAAATGTGTTATCGCATTCATGCCTTCAGATTTATTTTTCCAGTTCGTGATAGAGAACTTAGTACATATTCCTGGTGTTAAGGAATCCAGTTGGATTTATTAGCCATCTAGAATCCTCTGGCAGAAGATGGCACTTTTTGATTTTGTCTTGTTTTCTGTCCTTTTCTGAACTGGAAATTGTGAAAGGTTCCATAGAGAATGTGAGGATGAATAAAGAGGAAATATTTTCTCTTTCTGAGATTCAGAAGTTTCTCTAGAGACATAGGGTGGCGGTAGTGGGGAGAACCAAGGTTGTTTTGTTATGAGAATTTTTAAAAAATAATAAAAACACCATATTATATTTGCAATTTTATCCCACTTCACAGTATTAAGCACAATTTCTTAAAAAACTTGAAACATGCCATTTTTATTAATGGTCCATTTAAAACCACCAAACATTTTGATGTCAATTACTAAAACAAGGTTTAACGCTGTCAAAAAGCATTAGTGCTAAAAACAGTCATCCTCTCTGTATTTTCATCTGCAAAGCATTACAGTTTATAAAACAATTTTAACTCTGAATACGTAAGGCCTTATATGAAGGTTTCCATATGTTAAGAATTTTATTTGTGTGTTTGATTTTAAATTGCTTTGAAAAACAGACAGTTGAGGTTTATAGAAAGGAATCTTTCTTTTAGGAAATAAATGTCTCAAAAGTGCAGGGCACCAGCAGTAAAAACATTCTGACCGCAAATCAGAAACACATTGGGAAGTGTTTGTGGAGTACACCTCCTGAAACCAGTATTTTGTTTCTATTTGCTGGAAAATTGAAAAATCTGTTGTATCTTGGCATGGCTTGTTGGCGGAGACCCGGATTCCTTGTGCATTAGGTGGCATTATTGTATACACAGCAAGGCTGCCAAACCCTCTGTTTTCATCACAGAGATTTTAAATATAAAATGTACCTGCTAACAGTACCGTTATGCAGCTAGAGTTGTTCTCCACATCTAATTAGTTTGCATATTCTCCCCCCACTCTCTTAAAATTGTGTCTAGGAACAAAAAAATTAAAAAAAAAAAAAAGAGAGAGAGAAAGAGAATATGACAATTAATCAGTGTTTCAGCTGCTGAGTGGCATCTGGCCAAAAGCCACCAGGCTGACAACTGGAGTTTGGAGTATGTTTTTGCAAGGCTAATTTAAGGTGAACTTAGATGGATTCAAGATTTATAAGCCTTAAAATGTCCCGACTGGAGCAAAGTTCAAGTCAAGTAATCTACCGCTCACCGCCCACACTGGCCTGTGATTTAGTCTATAGTCAGGGAGAATTCTAAAAACAGGCAGAAGGGCTGAGTTTCTGTGTTTCACTTCAAAGGTCTTCTAATAACTGAGAGGATTAAACTCTTTTTACCAGCTAAGAAGGTTAGGTGGTTTTGAGCGAGTGCTTTTATAGCTATCAGTGACTCTAAGTTTAAACTTTAAGGCTTGCCTCTAGTGTATGTCTCTTTTAACACATTAGTAACTGTGAGAAGCATGCACCCCTACCTTATGGTCTCATAGAGTTTCAGAATAAACAGCGGAACTTTTCAAGGGATTGAAAATACCTCCAGGGCTATCCAGACTGGTTGAAATGAGGTTGAGAAATAATTTAGAGAACCATTTAATGAAACATATTTAGTGTATTTGAAATAGTTATTTTTAACTGCCCTCAACATAATATGTTTATTCAGAATAGTTGCCAACAAAAGTAGAAAACAGGCTTTGATGTTAATTTGCTGTAAGCTAGTACATTATATAATCAAATTAGGAGGAAGTTCAAATGCTTGCTCTCTAGTGACGATAAAATAAAAGATACACTTCTATATGAAACATTTAAGATTGTTTAGCTAAAATAAAAAGGGGTAAACAAGAAATAGATATTATTTTTAACATGAGAAGAAAATCTAATTATATTTGTATATAAACGCCCTTTTTATCAAAGGAGTTTCATTCTCTTTCTTTATTCTGTTTATCATTACCAGCAAAGAGCAAAAGTATTCTTCAGTGCAGTTACTCTATCTAAGAGATACATAAAAGGTAAACAATCAAAAGGTTAGAGTGCAACATAGATTGGTTTAAAAATAAATGAAATTGTCATAAGAAACACACTGCATTATTATTTGATGAATTTCCTTTTTAAAGAGGCTCAGAAAAAGACACCTATGAATGGTACAGGGAATTGCAAATTACATCGTTTAAAAACAATAAAATGACATTTTGAAAGTAATAAGTCATATCTGGTAAACAATAGTTGATGTTTACAATGGCTCTGGGAGAAAATAGGGAAAGAACTTTGGGGATTTGAGATAACATCAGCTTTTATAAGAAAAAAGGGAGATAATTAAGTAGGTGTTGCTTTTTCACTTTTAAATATTATTCATGTGCCTCACTAGTATGTTTTTTTTTTTCTGCCAGCAGCAACCACAAATATAGATTGTTGCACTCCAAATGAGAAACTGACTGTGTAGAACCTTGTAAACTGCCAGAAGCCAAGGCTTGCTCATTCCCTCAGCACTCTTAACTTAAACAGCCTCCATTTTTCCCCTTAAGCACACCTTTTATTTTCTACAAATCTTGTATGTCCTATGTGGAAGGCTGGCCAGTTCTTCATCTGCTTCTTTTATTTTTAGGGTTTATTTTCCACCTGCAGTAGAATGGGGGCAGTAAGACAATAAAACAGTCTAACCAGGCAGAGGGGACATGCCCTCCCTATGAGAGAAGTCTGATCTCTGTTTTCTTCTATAAAATGAAAGAGGCTCTGGTGAACATAGAAAGAATCTGATCTTTTACCACAAAACTTATTCTTAACAAACGCAGCTCCATCTTTGAGAACAGAATTTGTGTTGATCTTTATTTCATTGGCTTAGAATCTGCAGGTACCCAGATGCTCTGGTAAGTTATGCACTAGTTATATCCATATAACTATATCCATATAACTAGTGCATAACTTACCAGCAATATATAGATATAGATATAGATATAGATATAGATATAGATAGATAGATATAGATAGATATATTGATATATACATATATTGCTTACCAACTATATATATATATATATATTGTTGTTATATATATATAGAGAGAGAGCTTACCAACTATATATATATATATATATATATATATATAGCTATAGTTATATCCATATAACTAGTGCATAACTTAGCAGCAATATATATGTATATATATATGTAGCTTATGATTAGAATCACTTGGTGACTTTTAAAATCCTCTAGTTTTACTTATATTAACAAATTCCCCACTCATCCATAACCTTTTGCTCTGAGGACCCTGAACCCCAGAGCTGGAGTTGCGTAGGGCCCTCAGCAGGGGATGCCCTCACTCCATGAAATGGGTGAACCCAAAGATCCCTGAGTTGCAGTCACACAAATGGCCCATCAGAGAACTGGATTAACAAAGATATCCCCCTGATATTTCATATGCATTTTAAAGTATGTATGTATGTATGTATTTATGTATGTATGTATGTATCTGTCATCTGTCTGTCTATCTATCATCTGTTTGTTTGCTGTTAGGAAGAACTGATTTCCTATTAAAGGACACTGGGGATTTCATCAACCAGTCTTTCCCTAACCAGATTACAGTGGACATTCTTTTCTAGAAAGAAGTACAAATAGTAGAACTGATTCTAACATTTTAACCTTTTCACTCCTCTTTTCAATAAAACAAGGATTAGAGTCTGAATGACTCCAAGGCTACACCTTGAGCTTCACCTCTGACTGGTCAAAAATATGTTTTAACATTGGACTTTCCATTGGTTTCACTATCTTAAACTTATCAAAAATGGAGAAGAGGTAAATCTCTACCAGCATATGCCTTCTACCAAATTAATAACATTCTATTTTATTGACTCATCTCTTGTTACTGCATTACAAACTGAAATTCATTCTGTATTCTTTAAAAACATTAAGATATTCACTTTAAAAATGTGTATATTTATCATTTACTTTCTAGATATTCAGTTAATGTTAATATGGAAACATTAAACTATATTTTTCCTCTAACGATACAGCAAACTTACTGTGTTTGGAGTAATTTCATGTTGAAATTTCTTCTCTATTACTTTCTTCTCTCTGTGCAGCAATTGTAAAACAATTTCTTCTCCAATTTAAGGTACAATGGCAGTTATTAGAAAAACAATAGTGGGAGAGGAATGTAGTGCTTTTTTTGCCCAGAGATATTTCCTCTGTCTTCAGAGAGCCCTGAATCATAAACTATTAGCTTATGCTTTCTCCAAGAATGACATTTTGTGATGGAATTGGGAACCACAAAAAATTTCATTGATCTTTTCGTCAACTCACTATTAGATGCAATGATATGAATGAAGTCTTTTGGTCAATCAGCTATGTGTATCCACATGTGATATAGGACTTGCACTTTTACACACATGCACACAGACACGCACCCAATCTCAGCAAAACAGATACTGAAGTCTTCATCTATGTTTCATGTACTCTAGAGGTCAAAATCCAGCCTAGACAAGCCAAACCAAAGCAACAAAATGAAAACAAGCCTATTTTTTTTAAACTACTCTAGCTAATATTCTTCCCTGAAGCTAGGGGAAGGGAGAGTGAAGATTCTGAGTTTGTTGCTTTAGGTTATTTAGAATATGAATTTTACTTTCACCAAACCTACATTTCTGGCAGTTTTGCTTATATTCTGTGCATCCAGTGAGACTTCTAGAGTCTGTAGGCTATTACACATGACTATTTTATCAGTTTACCTTCTTGGTAGATAATTACTTGGGGTATCATTTGGAGATATGGGTACTACTTGATAGACCATTTACTATACTCATTTTTGGATGTAACTATAAAAAGCACAAGGCACCTGAGACTACTGCTTCCTTCCAGCATTATACATTATTCTGTTGAAAGCCATGGGAGAATGTAAAAAATATAAAAGATCTTGTTATCTTCTAAAGGGTTCCTTCTTGCTAACTCCTAGTACTTTTATTTCATGATACAAAATGAAACAGGGAAAAGTTCATAAGGAACCCTGAGGAAGTTGGATCACCTCACTTGAAATTAGTTAATGTTTTAGGGGATGCACATCTGCATCTGAAAGCTTATCAAATCTTGTCCGACATTCTTTCCACTTTCAGTAATCATTTGACCCTTTTGGCAGTTTTTCTGAGAACACAATAGAAGTCAAGTGCTGCTCAGCTTGGTAGACTATTGCATAGTTACCCATCTCTAAAAACAATCCACACGAATTTGAAACAGAAATGAAACCTTTTGCTGCTGTTAAGCTAAAAGTCTATTCAGAATCCCTAGGTGGCATTGAAAGCATTTAGTCTCATTTCATTCACATGTCAGGTAAAGACTTTCATTTAGCAGTGAGATGAATGCTGAATAATGGATCTTTTGAATAATGTAATTAAGAATTCATTAGGGGGGACTTTAAAAAATGACAGAATGCAATGTGTGTGTACTCCCTACACTAAACTCCCAAAATGTATCATAGAGTTGATGATTTTAAAAAAATCAGCAGAGAACCAATTAGAAAAATACTGGCATTTCATTTACAAAATACTGACATTAAAATTCAATGAGGAACAAATATATGTTTGAATTTATTAGAAATTATGTTAAATCAAGATTAAAGATCATTTTTATTATTTTAAAATCTACTCAATCTGCTCATAATATGACAAAGGACTTAACCAGCACTGTTTTCCTGAAAAGATCACTCAGCGTTCTCGCAGTGTGAACCTTACAATATTGAAGAAATTCACTTTGTTCTTGGATAACTGATTTAAATGAGAAATGGCAAACTTCCCTTTTTATTCTTTGCTTTATTTTAATTTAAATGATGAAA
This sequence comes from Graphiurus murinus, assembly GCA_004027655.1. Taxonomy (NCBI): domain Eukaryota; kingdom Metazoa; phylum Chordata; class Mammalia; order Rodentia; family Gliridae; genus Graphiurus; species Graphiurus murinus. Next base: position 34,988 of record PVLC010006534.1, on the reverse strand, counting down.
AGGTTTTAAACAGACCCAAATGAGGCAACAGCAGGTTAGAGATTTGCCTGTAACAAAAGCAAGTGTTGCTGCTATCTTGTAATACTATTATCTACCCAAGATGAAGGAGGTGAAATACTGATGTTTTCAGAGGTCAGACATGTTGGTAGTCCTCAATTCTCATGTCTCCATAGCCTTGTTTGTATCATTAGCTTGCAGACAAGGAAGAAAACCACCTAATGAAGAAGACACAGATGCTTGTGGATGTCAGAATTTAGTGTATGAAAACCGAGAAAAATCTTCTACAAAGGCAATGAGAGTTTGTACCAGTTTTCTTGGTAAAGTGACCATTAAAATCTCAGAAATATGTTCTAATAGAATTTGTAGTCATCTCTCTGTCCAGGGAAAAGGACTATATTTAGAAAATTGCTCTTGTATTTTCTCTCTGGCATGATACATGCCATGACAATCTATGTATTTTTTTTTCACATAATTTTTTTAATACTATGAAAGACAAAAGTCCAGCTATTGGTTGAATAGAATTAACTCATCTACTTTCATTGTCAAAAATTGGGTTATATTGGATTAATCAGATATCAGATTGCATTAAGATATACAATTTTTAAAAAAAATTTGTTGACAGTAGATTGAACTAAAGGTGAACTGACTAAAAGGGGTTGCTTTCAGGTCTTAAACAACTACACAAAACTGACCGGTAAACTGAGCTTGATTTTCCACTCTCTTGAGAATTCTGATTCAGGGGAAATAGACTCTTTAATGTATGGTTATAAGAAGGTAAATGACCTTCCCTGAAAATTTAAATATAAAACTAGTTCCACCTCACCAGATGGAAATATTCATCCAGATGATACACTAGAAGCTTTTAGTGGTGACTGCATTTGTTAGGTTTTTATTTTTCTCTTGAATATCATTTCTTCTTTTAAAGATTTATCCCAGTTAATTGGAAACAGTATGAACTAATGGAATGAACAAAAGATAAAGGATTGCAAATGTTGAGGTCTAATCCCTACTCTCTTACTACTGCTTTGTGTTTTAACCACATCACACTGCTCCTAGGTCTCCATTGGCTTTATGCAAGATGTGAATTTTTCTTTCTTTTAGGCTGGAAGTGCACTGTAGTGAGCAAAGGCAGGGAGGGTGAGAATGGTTTCCCTGTCTGACAATATTGTTATTTATAATAGTCATTCATGTCCCTGAAGTGCATGTAGTTTTGAGAGACACAAGCTTCATAAACATATTTGTTAGCTTCAACTGAGAAGTACACCTTAGTACAGTTTGAATTCATGGCATAATTGCTGAAGAAATTCATTGTAAGAAGCGGCCAGAGTTGAGATCAGTTGATTTAATACATATTCTAGGAGAAAAGGCATTATTTCAGCTAGGTTTTAAAAAATATTTTTTAAAAAAATTAATCCTAGTGCTCTAAAGTTAGAAAGATCCTGAGGTATTCTTCACACATATATCAAAGTCAATCACTAAACTGAACTTGAGAAGGAGGGAGGGCAAGGGAGTGGGGTGGGAATTGGGGAAGGGGTTAAATGAGAAATGTGTGCATATATGCCTTTATTAGCTGTACCTAACAAATATATATGATTACAATGCACCAATTAATAAAAATAAAAAAATAAAGAATGGTCTTTGAGTAAAAGAGCCTCAGGTAGCCCCAGTGAATCGCCTTTGTAGCACTCTCTTCTCTTGCATGTGGGTGGAACCACTTCCTTGTCCTAAACAATAAAATCTGGTGAAGGTGATAGGATGTTCTCCCTGCAGTTGTGTTTTATTACTTGAGACTTTGCCTTCACAGACTGCAGTCAGAGATTTTCTCCATGCAGCTGTGAAGGAAGAAACAGCCACCCTGTGAACTGCCCCTGGGGAAGGTTACATGGCATGAAGGCTTCTAGGAACTGAGGGCCTCAGTCATACTATTGCAAAAGAGCAAATTCTCCCAACAACCTTGCATGAGCTTAGAAGCAGATTCTCTCCCAGATGAGCCTCCAGATAAGAACACAGATAAACCATACCAGGACTGATGACATATGCTACTAATGCACATTGATATAAGCCATTAAGTTTTTGCTGATTTGTTACCCAGGAAAAGAAAACGAATACAGATAATATATTCTGTCATGGAATGATCTCAGCAAAACAATTTTACCTTATACCCCCATACATGTATGTTTTATTTTCAAATTATATATTCAACTACTGAAAACCATTGATTATCACTGTAGCTTCTTCATTCCATTCTTGTTTAACTAGACAAAAATAAAAATATGTAGAAAAGCTAATATTTTTCTTTCATCAACCCAAAGCATTACTTCTACCATACTTTGGGATACTTCATATACTGTAGAGACCCAGTGCTTGATTTTGGAGTTTCCAAGTTATAGTTTAGTATTAGTGAAAAATTAATTTTACTTCAAAAATTTTCTTGTTTATTAAAACCTACATGTTATTAACATTTCTACAATGTGTCACATCTCAACTTCTTTAAAGACTTAATGGTGAGCTAGGCATGGTGGTACATGCCTAGAATCCCAGTACTTGGGAGGCTGAGACAGTAAAATCACAGGTTCCAGAACAGCCTCAGCAAGTTAGCAAGAGTTTCAACAACCTAGAGAGACAGTGTTTCAAAACAAAATAAAACAAAAAATAAAAAAGACTGAGGAAGTAGCTTGGAGGTAGAATGCCCCTGGGTTCCCTGGTACAAAAAAAAAAAAAAAAAAAAAAAAAACAAAAAACACAACTCAATGGTGTAAATGAGGACAGAAGTGGGAGCCTAGGAAGGGACAGAGGGAAGATGATGAAATATGAAAGTGTTTGTTCAATCACAGAGAAACCTAGACCTGATAGATTGTGTTTGTTTTATTTCTATAGAAATATATGAGATAGTCTATCTATACTAATCATGATACATTCTATACCTTTTACTCTCTTAACTCTTAACTCTAAATTCGTAATTTAGAATTTTAGAAGAGAAGTCAAATTAGCTATAGAGCCCAAACAGATATGACTCTCTATGTTGTGAGAAGTAACTAGCAAAAGCCTCATTTGACTTAAATTTTGAGGGCAGTCATGTTATTTATCCCCTTCTGACAAATACCAAGCAAATTTCAAGTTGGATGCTTGAATAATCAATAATGGTTAGCTGATTTCATCTCCTACTACCAACTGTTGTGAGACTAAAGTTGAGAAAGTTGTGAAGAATAAATAGATATTTGCCATTTTATTCTGTACTTAATAAATATCAAATGTGAGGGTGAAAGATTGACCTAGATTCCATTGTTTGATCTTTACAATAGCTCTCAGGGTACAGAAGAGTAGTTTAGAGCACAGATCTAGAATCAAAGGGTTGAGTTTTTATGCCTACTCCCCACCAATTGTGACTTGAAGCACAGAAAATTTGCTTTTTCAGGCTCCTATACTCATTCATTCAATTTTTCATTAATTAATTAATTTATTTATTCATTCATTCATCCATTCAACAAATACATATGAGCACATTCTATGAGCTACTCATTTTTCTGGCACTGGGGACTCAGTTGTGAACAAAATAGGCTAAATCTCTTCTGGAGCTTGGTTTCTAGCTGGAGGATCCTATAATAAAACACACAAACAGAAAACAAAACAAAACAAAACAAAACAAAACAAAAAATATATATATATATATAAAGTGTTTTGTGATGGCAAGTACTCTTAAGAAAAGTAAAACAGAACAATTCAGATGGAGGGAAACAGGAGTAGAGGCTATTTCATCAAAATATTCAGGAAAAGTTTCTCTGAAAAGAAATATATCTCATGAACAAATATCAAAAGATAGTGTATACAGAGGCATGCAATATCTGGGAATTTCAGAGAAAGTAAAGAAAGCGTTCCATGTTCCTACAGAGGGAATTTGTTTGACACATTCCAGAGAGAGAGAGAGTAAGGAGGTCATTGTGGCTAGGGAAGAACAAGTCAAGGGGCATTGGTGGGAGGTAAGACAGAGAGGTTGCAGTAGTAAGATTTTGAGTGGGCGGTGGGACTGGCAGTTACTAGAAGTCTTTAGAACAGAGATATGATATCATCTGCCTTTCCTGTTAAAAGGATTCTTCTTACTAGTGTGTATACAATACCTTGTAGAGAAACGCAGGTGGAAATTTGGAGAGCAGTGAGGAGGTTGTTATAAAAATTCTAGAGGCTTTGAGAATGGTAGGATTATGGGTGTATTGTGAATGTGCACCCAACTGGATTTGCAAATGGACTAGAGTGAAATGTAAAAAGGACTGAATAGTCTCTAACATTTTGGCAAATCTTAGAATCTCAGAAATCTTAGGGAAAAAAAAAAAAAGAGAGAGAGACTTTTTGAAGAGGAGGGCTGCCCTTTTCTGAGTTGGAGGAAAGCAGAGTTAGAGCAAATTTGAAGAGCATATAAATAATTCTGTTTGACCATGTCAAAATTTTAGAAGCTATAAAATATCTAAAGGGAGATATCGAGTGGGAAGTTGAGTACAGAAAGTTCAGAGTAGTGGTTGGGTTGCCTTCGGCATTTTGTAATATTTAAAACTGTGGTCCAACTTAAAATTACCAGTAGAAGATGATGGTCACCAGAAAACAACATCAACAACAGCATCCATTGGGTATTCCCCATTTTCTCCTTGTCTTATATAAATAATAGTATATTGATTGTGTTAGAGCTTATATTGATGTTTTCCTTTTTAATGAAAGCTCAAAAGATTTATTAACAGGAAAAAAAAAAGGATCTAATCAGACATTGTCCCCCCATATATATTAAATAATATATTATACACCCATCATTCCACATCTCAATAAGAAGGGTTAATTTAACATAAACATATTTAACTGACAGTTCTACATAATTACATATTTTCAGTGAGATAGATATGTTCATATTTAAGTATTTGGGGCATGTATTTCTTCTCTTTTATCCCACTGTGTTATATGAAGAATTATTTATTTTTCCTACATTTTTCAATATTTCCTTTGCTTACTTTTCTAATGCTCCTTACTTTTGCCTGTCCCACTTTATTTACTTTGCATAATGCTTTACTTTGTGTTTTCTCTTCAACTTTCTTTAGAGTTCTAGTCAGTACCCACTTATGCTCTCAAATGTTTTTATATTCTTTCTACTTACTTCTCTGTCAACTTTTCTGTTCAATTTTGACCCTTAGTAGCTGGTGATATTTAGCTTAGAGAAGGGCAAGACAAAGTTGTGACTTAAATGCTCTCAATTTACTCCACAAGCATTTGTGGAATAAAGCTCCTAGATAGCATAATTTTAAGAGGGATATCATTTATTTGCTGTCTTTTTGAAAATTCTACACTAGTTGGGAAACATAATATGCTCAGATGAAGCGTATCTATGTAGAAGTAATGACAAATTTTTGTTAAAAATTGTCACATAAACATTGTACACACACAATCAAGTACTGAGTAGGGGTATTAAGAAAGTTTTACATTATCTTATATGTAAAACTAATGGGATTTCACATTAGTTTTCTTTTCTTTTCTTTTTTTTTTTTTCTTCTTTGTGGCACTGGGGATTGAACCCAGAGGCATTTTACCTCCAAGCTACCCTCCTAGCCCTTTTTATTTTTTATTGCAAGACAGGGTCTCACTAATTTGCTGAGGCTGGTATTAAACCTATGATCCTCCCATTACTTTAATTTATAGAAAGCATAAAGGTGTGATACGGAAAACATTTAAAGCAGGGGCATTGATCAATCTGACTTACATTGGCTATCACTTGTGAAATAAAATTAAAATTATCATAAGATAACATAACACTTCATATACTCTGGAATATTTTAATTTTATTTTTTCCATAAAATGTTTTATTTTTAACCATTATATGGTTTTAGGAAGAATTCACCTATGATGGGGAAAAGACAAGAACATCTACATAAAAATACTGATATTCCTGAAGACAAAGGACATAAGATTAAGTAAAGCTGAAATTATACCATGGGCTGAGTATCCTCTTTACAGATAATGTCAATTATTTCATAGTAGTCCTATATGATTGATATCACTTTCATAACTTCTAGTTTACTGATATGAGAACAATTTCAAAGAATTGAAATTGTTTTGAACTGGTTGAGTCAGGATTCAAACAGATTTTTCTCTCTCCAATTTACATTATTTCTTTGATACCATCCTATCTTCTAATCATTCTCATCACTGTTTTCACAAAGAGAAAATAGTCTAGGTTTGAGTGATTCCATATTTTAAATAGAGTTATTAAATTCTGGGATCCCCTTCTCAAAAACTTAGATTGCTCCATAAAATATTGACTATTTATCCAACCATTCAAAGCATGAGCGATTTATTTCTAGACTAATCTCTCATCATTTTCTCCTTTGCATGTATACTCAAAATGATTTTTGGGATGTTTTTGGAGGCTTTTGCCAGTTCTTGCAGAACTTACATCCAAGATCTTACTATTTGGAGAATAGACATTTTAAAAAATTATTGTGCAACCAGGATAATGACATAATTATTCATACACATAAGAAATATATATGCATATGTATAATTTCTTATGTATTCTGAGTCCTGTAAAAACTATATGCCCCTGAAATAATTACAACTTCTTTAAGACAAGAATTAGCTCTTTTTTTCTTTTTTACTTTTTTTTTTGCGGTACTGGGGATTGAACTCAGGAGCATTCTACCTCTGAGCTATACCCCCAGCCCTATTTTTTTATTCTTTATTTTGAAACAGGGTCTCACTAAGTTGCGGAGTGTCTCACTAGGTAGCTGAGGCTGGCCGCGAACCCGGATCCTCCAGTCTCAGCCTCCCAAATGCTGGGATTACAATCATGCACCACCATGCCCAGTTTAAGAATTAGCTCTTTTTTCTAGTATACCTTATAAGATTAACCATTATATTTCATCTTGAAGATACTTAAATATTTTTAAGGAATAAAGTAATGAAGGAGGGAAGGAAGAGAGAAAAATGACGAGATGATAGAAATAAAAAGATTTGGAGTTGAACAGACCGACATCCAAGTTCTGGCTTTCCTTTTTTAGCTGTTTGACTTTGATTTAATTAGTAGCCTTGCAAATACTCACTTTCCTTTCCTACAAAATGAGGATAATGATAGCACCTACCTGTTGAGAGTTGTTGTGAGGGTTTAATTGGAAAAGGCATGTAAAGTGCTTGACACAGTTCCAAGCATAGTCAATATTCAAGGTGTAATATTGAATAATAATGTTAGTAAAGAGTCTATTACCATTGCCTCAATAATAAAATATTTCATTAATAATAATATTTAGGTTCCTCCCCACATTTCATTTACTCTTTTGATTTTTCTAATTCCTGAGATTCATGAATAATTGAGAGAGTGTGGCTTTTGAACAGAAAGATTCAGTCTAATTTTTTAGTTGTTCTATGCGTATTGAAAGGATAAGTTGGTTGGGTGTGGTGGCTCTGGGTTTTTCATTTATACCCATGTACACATCTATTATTATAACTTTTATATAGAAGGAATCATTTGACAAGGAATAATTTTTATATAGAAGTAGTATTGAAATTTATATAAAAATTAGTAACGGAAACATTATTCTGTTATTTCTAAGGTTAATGTTTGGTGTTTCCAAGTATGGCTCAATCATAAACTGAGCCAACACCTAGATTTATCTTTTGAAATAGTGTTAGAGAAGTGTGTCTATTGGATACACTGCTCAAGAGGGTCTGAAGAGTTCTTAAGGACAGAACTTGTCTCTCTGGAAGGGAAAGACAGCAAGCAAGCTTTCACAATACCCAAGACTTTCTTTGTGACCCAAAGAAGAAGCTGCTTCTGAGACAGCATTGTAAATATCCTTCAATTAGCCTTTCATTTTCATCAATAAATCTGAGCCCAGCTTAGGAAATGGGGATGGAGGCAGAATGGTTATAATTAACAATGGAAATAATTGTATGTAAAGTGAAAACACTAATCATCATTTCATTGCAAACTTTAGACAATTCAATTCTGTTCCGTGTTCTTAAAATTTTTAGTAAATCAGCAACAGTTGGGCTGTTAGATTTGTTAGATGGAAGTGTAAAGGCATGGTTGATGGAGAATGCATCCTATGTTCATGGAAGGTTTGGCTCATAGGACACTCTCAGGAGCCCCTACTTAGAGAAGGAGACACTTTACTGGGAGATTTAGGGAGAAAGTATAAACCAAGCACACTTCCACCCTTTACATTAAGAGTTTTATTCAAGAGAATGTCATCATGCTACCAGTGAGCTGTCATTACATGAAAAGTGGCATTACTTGTTAATATTTGGGCAAACTGTACCTTCTGAAGTACAATAGTTTTGATCTCCCTTATAATCAATGAAATTTCCCCTTTGTCATAGTGATTTTTATTATCATGTAACAAAGAGTTATTTAGCCCAAACAAATTGTGATTTGGGCCATGTTGTACACTAATCAATTCTCTAACTGCTCACAGCCAGGGTGATGATGAAGCCAATAAAGAAGGATAATACTTGAGTGTTGTAATAAGAAAGTGTAATGATCCTATATAGTTGGATGTCCATTTGGTACGTACAGGAAAGGCAAGGAGACAAAATATTGGTGAAAAAAGCCTAGAGCTAGCAATTAGTAGCAAGAGAAAGCAATGGCACATTTAGATTATTGCACTCCACTTTGTATGGGTATCAGCTTCTGAATATTTCAGCAGCATTCATTTACATACCCACTGAGGATTGCTGAGCAGAAATTACCCTTTGTTCTCAGGCATAGAATTCAGTGGGGTTACAAGTTATATCTAGACTTTGGACTCTTCAAATAGAAAGAGCTTTGTGATGATGTGTTGAATGATATGTAATCTTTACTTTTGTTAAGTAAAACCACAGAATATTCCTACAGAATCCTTGGTAAGTTTCTGCATTCTGAGAATTTTAAAAAAATGTCTATTTTGCACATGTTTCTTGGTGAGAATATTTTAAAGTATTTGTGAAATATAATTTGTAGGACCTGAATATAACGTATTTCATGCCCATCTCTCCCAGTTCTTTCTCAGTACTACCTACCACTCAAGCTCAGGAAGGAGAAGTACCCTTCTCAAGGCCACACATTTAGCCAGATCTCCTGAATCCACCACATTCTCTCACTTCTCAGGCCTGGTCAGACAATAATTCACTAAGGGCTCCAAAATTAAATCTAGGTAACTAAGTAAGTTTTCCTTAGGTGACAAAATGAGTATTAGTGCAAAGTGTATAACCGATACTAATAATCTTCTAGACCTTGTCCACAGCTATTTGAATAGAAAAAAATTACAAAGCAAGTTTTTAACTTCATGTACAGATACAAAATAAAGCTGGGTTTATAAAGAATGGAAAAGACTGAATAGAGGAAGGAAATATTCCTGCAAAGAAATTTCTAAACCACTAAGGCATTCTTTTCGAGACCATGTTCTTATCTCCTTCTACCTTTGCTCTTCGGTCTCCTTGAACATCCTCTTTACCAGGTGAGTTTTAGATGGATTATAAACATACTGTTGTGAACAAGAGCTATCCTTCTCCTCCATGCGGGGCCCTGCTGCTGATGACAATCAGCCCCAGGAGCCTTTCACTTACCAATTGCTGTTGGCTCCAAAATAAATTTTGAAAAAAAAAAAAATCGGAGCTGAGAATCCAAATAATAAGTAAAATGAAGGAATGCTTGTGTTTTCACAGCTTGTGTTTTTTAGGTGGTCAAAAGTCACTGAGCTGACCCACCCCTGAGAGCCCTCATCAGTGCATTCATCTATTAACAGCCATTCCTGTTTGAGTTCAGGCTGCTAACCTTTCCACCAGAGTCACGTTTGAAGACTAGCCTTGTAGTCAGGCTAATAGCAGTCCCTCCAAAATAAACCACAACCTCTGTGTCCCTGTTATTCTGTTTTAAAGTTTTGGCCAGTTTCTCAAAGTTTAACTGAAAACAAGGGGTACCCTGGAGTTCATATCAGGAGCATCTTATGAATTAATACAATAGAGACAATATAATTTTTTAGAGAAGATGTTAGTTGGGAAGAAAATGTTTGTTCCAGAATGAGTGGTATTTTGGTTATTGCTCTATATGGCTGGTTACTAGCAATTAAGGATCAGAAGGACTTCAGGTTGACACAAGAATTAAGGTTGTTTTTTTTAAAAAAAAATAAAGCCATATAATATCAGGTCAGGATAGCTAGAATTTACTCAAGAGATCTTGGCCAAATCTTTACTCAGTACATCAAGTCATTAATATAAGCAATGAACTAGGCTTTTAATTCTTGTTGAGTAGAAAATATAAGGCCATAGAACTGTATTACAGAACAACAAATGAAATTGACATGTAATAAAATACTTAGAGAAGAAATAAATATTTTGGCTAAGATTCTAAGGGAGTTTTCATAGAGAGGTGGCAGAGAGTGAAACTTAGATTTTAGTGAGTGGATATTTTGTGTTAATGAAATTAGTGAACTGTTTTTTTGCGTATGTCCAATAGGTTTATATATGTATCCTAGGTATTATGTAGGATCACAAAGTTAAAGATAGATAGATGTTTGGGAAATACTGCTCAAACAAAACAAAACAAAAGCAAAACTTGGATAACAATAGAGGGATACTTAAAAGAGCTGAGTCGAGTTAGTGGAAGTTTCAAAGTTGAGATGTTGTTTGGGATGAATCCTGAAAGGTTTGTAGACAAGTGGCCAAGAATGTGAATACTACGCCACCTGACCATTGACTTCAGTTCACGGACCAAACACATGCCCAAGAAGAAACTTAAATAGTTCATTCACTGGAGGAGCAAAAGTTAAAATCATCTGTGTTTCAGAATTTCTTTGAAGGAGAGTCCATAAATGCCCACCCGCTCATTCCTATATTTCTCTAGAATACAAGGATATGAGCTCTTTTTTAGAACTTTCTCATTCTGGTAACAAATTTAAAGTTGAATATATATTTTCCTTTAAGAGGGATTTCTTGTGTTAGTAAGCAGTAAAGATAGGGAATAGAGGATTACCTCTGAAGAAACTTTTATTTTGGTTTGAAATTCTGTCCGGCTTTTCTGTGGCTAATGGCACGGTGTAGAAATCACATTCTTCTGGGGGCCACAGTGAACACAAGCCTGTGTATCCAGAGCTCCTGCTGACTGACAGCAGTTGGAGAGCCGCTGTGAGGAGGGGAGAAGTCAGTTTGCATTAAAATTTAACCGTGTGTAATATGTGAAGTAAGCCCACAGATGCGTTCAAACCGTCAAGCACATTTTCAAAGATCAAAACAAACCGTAACTTGCTGAACTCGAATGTAAGGAGCATTTGGAAAATGTGTTTTTGAACTAACCAAGAACCCCAGAAGACTTTGTGCTTATGTAAATATAGCCATATAAAGTAGTACAACCATACTTATCCTTGTTACTATATACTCAGGTGAGACAAGGAGCTTTTTGCTGTTGATTGTCAGAGTGTTTTATTGAAAGCTTGTACTTTACTAAGGAAAGCGAGGTCAGTGCCAGGGTAAGTTTCTGGCAGATATTTAAACTTCGAGAAGTGAATGCCATTTAGAAATAATGTGGTTTTTATTAAATAAATCTGTCTAATAATATTAAGGTGCTATTTCAATGTTAAGAACAGACAAAGCCAAACTGAGGTATGAAGAGACGGGGGGGGGCACAAGGTTAGGGTCATGGTGGAGAGGGAGGGGGCACTGGTTGCACCTGGTTGAGGCTGACAGTGAAAACAGGAAGAGATGAAAAACAAAACTCCACTTTATTTCCATATTGGAAGATGGTTTATTTTTGTTTAAACTCCCCTCTGATTTACTGAATTTTCAACAAAGTGAGGCACAAAATTTTCATCTATTTCTAATATGGAATGGAAGCAATAGATTTTCTTTAGACAGATATAAGGTATAAAAACAAGACTTTTTGGTTTTAATATTTTGGTGGAGATTAATAAAAGTATTATAAAAAGGTAAAAATGAGGGATATTTTATAATGACTCAGTAACCAATGACATTCCCAGGGTCTCATGCATGCTAGGCAAGCATTCTACATATACACTCAGCCCTACAATTAAATTCTGATGCAGATTTTAAAATAGTAAAGTAAGTTTACATTTGTATTTTCTTTAATTATCTATGTTAGCAAGTAAATAACTATGCGTTTAGTGGATCTAAAATTCACAAGCATGAAGAATCCTACTAAAGCCTAACAGTTTTTTGTATTTACTTATTTAATAAAATGAAATTGTTTATTCCAAGAAAAATTTTAAAGTCTTATTAATATTATCACATCAACGTCTTTCTATTTTCAGCAGCCCTAAACTAAAAATAGTTTCACTTATATATGAAAAAAATGTTTTGCATATGCTTAATTGAAACCAAAGGTCTAACAAATTTTGAGAGCCTTACAAATTGAAACTACATGTGATTGATATGTAAATCCCAAATGCATGGAAGTTTTAATGGGAAAAGTATAATTATGCCTACTTGCTATTTTATTTGTCATCCGTATGCTTTGGTAGCCAGAGGGAATGTGTACAACTCTTTTAAGGCAAACTAGACACCTGAGCCAAGGGATACCTACTGAGACAAAAATCTTACAAAAACTAAAAGGAAATAATAGGTAATGAGAAACTTTTACTCCTGGCAACCCAAAAAAGATTCAAATAGGTTATGGTATGATTAAATAACACATGTGGGAGATTTAAACAATGGAAAGCAACATCTTATTGCTCATGGAAAATTTTTGGCATTATCTATTGGCAAAAAAGGTCTTGGAGAAAGGAAGAGAAGGAACAAAATAAAGAAGAAAAGAAGAAAGGAAATGTATTGGTTGAAGTAGAATTTCTTACATTAAAGATTTGTGATTTCTAATGTCTTAGCATTGCTTGGGGACATTCTGAAGAAGGTAGCGGTGAGTCAACCTTGTTCCCAATGGGCAATACCCTGGCACTGCCCTCTGGAACCATAGCTGAAACTTGATTATCAATGTCACTAGTTATCACCATTTTATTTCCATAGTTTTCTCACCATTCATCATGACTCCTTAAGCCTTCTGAGATAAAAAGGAAAGACAAAACCTTCCTTCCTTTCTTTTATATTATGATATAATGTGTGTGGAGTGTGGGGTAGTGGGGAAGAAGGGAGATGAGAGAGAGAGAGAGAGAGAGGTCATTCATCTCTGGAATGACCCTTGATATGGCTGAAATATCACTTTACAGTTAATCCATATTTCTTTGGGTCTTTATGATTGATGGTGGTGATAAAGTTTGCCATTAGAATGTTTCTAGTTATTTATTGTATGATTTTTATTTGCTCTTTTAGGAAAGAGTGAAAGAAGTTAGAACCTTTTAGCTATATTAATTTAACTTTATCTTCATCTTTTTATTTCTTGCATCTTCTCAATACTTTATCCTAAAAGAAAAAAAAATGTGTTTTAAAAATTCTTGTTCTTTCATATGTATTTCCTTTCTCCAAAAGTGGTATCATGATTCTCAGGTAGCTTGGATTTCCTTTTCTAAGTTTTCTCTGGCTCTTCTTCATCTTCCTGCACGCCAGTATTCCTGATCAGTCAGCAAGGATGCTTCTATCTGAGCAGTAGAGTCTCACATCTCCCCTTTCCTTTTCCAGCATCACTGCCTTAGAAAAGGTCTTTATTAACTCTCCTAGGGGTTCTTGAAATGTTTCTTAATGGATTTTTTTTTAGTTTCTGTAAAAAAAAATCTAGTCAATTAAATTTTAGCATTTGCTATTACATTGTCTAGCACATCACCAAATGTCTGTGATTTATTTTTTATTTACTTTTTTTTTTTTGTGGTACTGGGGAATGAACCTGCAATCCTCTGGTCTCAGCCTCCCAAGTACTGGTATTACAAGTGTGCACCACCACGCCCAGCTTGATGATTTATAAACATAGAAAAGTATGAAGTAAAATTTTCACTGTGATCTCCTGTATCTAGAAATATTGATAGTTAAGTTTACATCTACATCAATATCTGTATGTATATTATCACTGAAAAATCTTTCATGAAAGAAGATCTATACTTAACTGGGATAGACTAATTATTTTCTATTTTATTTTCCTCCATTCTCTTCCAATTTACAATTGATTCTCATTCTTAGTGGATTCCATCTTTGCAAATTTGGTTACTCCCTAATGTTTATTTGTAAGCCCCAAATCACTACTCATTGGGATGATTTCAAATTTGTGCATGAACTTGTGCATACATAGAGTGGTGAACAAGGTGTGAGTCATCTAAGCATATAGCAGGCGAAGTAAACTGGGTGATGATCTGCCTCTCTGTTCTAGCTCTCATGCTTTTAAAAGGGGTTTTGTACTTCAGTATATTATTTTTTTTTGTAATGGGAATTTAAACCAGGAGCATTCTACCTCCAGACAACACCCCCTTCCCTTTTTTAATTTTTATTTTATTTTGAAACAGGGTATCACTAAATTGCTGACAGTTTTGCTAAGTTGCTGAGGCTGGTCTTGAACCTGTATCCTTCTGTCTCCCTCCCAAGTACTGGAACTACAGGCCTGTATCACCATGCCTGGCTTGTACTTTTGTGCTTTTCCTTGGTGATTTTGTTACTTAAAATGGCCCCCATGTATATTGCTGAAGAACCATCTGGTGTTTCTAAAGGCAAGAAGGCTATGATGTACTTTACAGAGAAATATGTGTGTTAGATAAACTTCATTCAGGCCTGACTTTATAGTGCTTTTGGTCATGGACCAATGTCAATGATTCATATATATATATATATATGAATACATATATTTGAATACATGTACATATATATGTATATGTATGTGTGTGTATGTATGTAATAGGATGTCTTTAAACAGAAACATACATGAAACAGGGCCATGTATTGATCAGTTTAGGAAATGCCAACAGAGACTTATAGGTATGGAATCCTCTATTTCCTCTATAGACAAAAATTCCATATCCACTAATTGAGCATTTTAGGAGATTTTGTAGAACACAACTACTATGAATAATAAAAGTCCATTCTATTATATTGCGATTTTTAAAAATTCTGGTCAGGACTCTCTAAATTTATTTCATAGGCTGACCTACAATTTGCTAAACACTACCTCACATGAATCATTTCTCTTTAAGGTTACTACTAAGAAAAACTTTGTTTCTTAAGAGCAAATGGTATGTTTTCTTTTCTCTGAGAGATTTGTAACTTGCTGATTTGTACTTTTTACCTTGCCTGCCAGGAAACTTAATGTAGTTTTTATGCTCAATTATAGCAACAGTATAAATCCTTGATCTTGGAATGTTCACTTTCCTGTTTTTAGCCCTAGTTTCCTCCCTTTATATCTACCATATTATTTTTGTTTGATCCATCCTTTTTGTAATGAGCCTTGAAACCTCTCGAGGAAAATATGAGAAATGAATAAAAGAATTAATGAGTAGGTAAATAATTGAAGCAAGTAATCTTGGAAGAAAGATCTAAAGACAAGGAACTATCTTATCTTTTCAGAAGAGAACTTAAGTATCATATTATTGTTGAATCCTTTGATATTATGCATTTTTCCATATAAAGATGACTTTGTAATGTGTCTGTATGTTAAAATACTTCTTTGAGAAGATAAAGTAAAAGAGTTTTCAGAAATGTCAGAATAATTAAATAAGGCTTGGGAATTTGTGATAACAGCATAAGAAATTTACAAAATGAGTATTTACATGCTGCCTTCTGAGATTTCTCTACCTATTTATTACTGTGTGCATAGTGACCCAATATGGATTATGTAAAAAATTCTTGCTATTCCTCAGTAAGGCAACACATGCACAGTAGAAGTAATTAAACCATCAATACTGAACATGCAGTCACCAATAATGTTTCTACTTAACTTACTCACTGGAGCTATTGAGCATTCCTTCTCTTATCATCATGCCTATTAAAGAAGATTATCTTAAATAATCATCAAGATTTGCTGTACAAAATTTCAAAATAAGTGAAAGTTTATCTATTTTTCTTGCTCAAGCAAATTTATTTATTTATTATTTATTTTTTTCAGTACTGGGGATTGAACCCAGGGGCATTCTACCTCTGATCTATATCCCCAGCCCAATTTTTCATTCTTTATTTTGAAACGGGGTCTTGCTAAGTTGCTGAGGCTGACTGCGAACATGTGATCCTCCTGTCTCAGCCTCCCAAGTGCTGGGATTACAAGCATGTGCCACCATGCCCTGCTAAGCAAACTCTTTAATGAATTAAGATCTTTAGTGACAAAACCACTGGATAATAAATTCACTAATCCTAAAATTCTAAGATCCACAATTTGCCACAATCTAAGATTTGTCACAATTTGTCAAAACTGTTACAATATGTGAGTCAACCTCTATTGTTAAAAATAATTGACATGTTCAATGTCTTTTTTTTTTTTTTGTGGCACTGGGTGTTGAACCCAGAGGCATTCTTGAGCTACACTTCTAGCCCAATTTTATTTCTTATTTGGAAACAGGGTCTTGCTAGGTTGAAGAGTCTCACTGCTGACTGAGGCTGTCTTCGAACCTGTGATCCTCCTGTCTCAGCCTCCAAGTACTGGGATTACAGGCGTGCACCACCATGCCCGGCTCATGTTCAGTGTCTTCTAATGGACACTATGTCCTAAGAGATCCATGGTCTTTCTCAAAATAAGCTTCCTATAGTTTTTCTGTAGTTATTTTAAATAGTAGAGTTAGGTATTTCTCTTTTTTACATTTACTAAAGAGTTGAGAATGAGCAAGCCTGAGGTCTAGTATCAAGTACTATATCAATATTTTCCCAAATATAATCTTTTACATTTTCAATAAATTAGTTAAGTATGTTTCACAACAACCCCACATTTTAATATCAGCGCATTATCAAACAGTCAAGAGACTAGACATTCATATTTTACTAGTAAGTTTATTTAACCTTTTGTATTGATTCATCTACTTCTCTACATTTGTTTACTTGAAGACTCATCTACAAGTCATATACATAAAATACCTTAAGAATGAGGTAAAACTGGTATTAAAAATAAATTTAGGATAGGAAATACAAGCATTGCTTCATTTCTTATTACCAGTGAATCTCATCTATGTTAATGGAAAGTATACAGTCTGAGAGTAATATGACTGATAACAGCTTCTAATCCATGCTTAAAATAGAAATTATCTCTAAAATGTATATATCTCTACGGATTTACAAAGAACTTGTACATTATTTTATTTTTCATTTATTTACTTATTTATTTATTTATTCATTCATTCATTCATTCATTTATGGTACTGAGGGTGGAACCCAGGTAACTCCAGGCTATACCCGCAGCCCAATTTTATTTATTACTTAGAAATAAGGTCTCTAGGTTGATGAGAGTCTCACTATTTGCTGAAGCTTTCCTCAAACCTGCAATCTTCCTGTCTCAGCCTCCCAAGTACTGGGATTACAGGTGTGCACCACCACGCCTCGCCATTACTTCATTTTACAAAAGTTAAATTTTACCACCGTTGGGAAAACATAAAACATTCTTATTTTTCAATTGTTAAAGGCTTATAGAAATGTTAACCAGCAATGCACATTTTTTATCACTACTATGTCACAGATACATCAGAAGTTTCAGAAAGGCAGAACAATGCGGGGATGAAGTGCGTAGACTCTGGAGCCACAGTTTGGATTCAAGCCCCAGGTGTACTAGTGGCTCTCCTTGCGATGTCGTACCTGTGGTTTAGCCTCTGTGCCTGCTTCCTTATTTGCAAAACAAGGATCATTGTGTGGTTTCTGCTTTAGGAAGCTGTTATGAGGAGTAAATGAGGTAATTATTTACAAAAAAGTCAAAACAAACCCAGGCACACAGGAGTCACCATATGTGTTTGTTTAATTAAATAAAAAATGGGTGAGATTTATAATGCTTCAGATGAGATAGTTATCCTAATGTTGAAAATAAAAGTATGGTGTTTAAAAACTGTGAATGCAAACTAAAAATCCACGTAGAAACAGTAAGGGTTTTTTTTTTTCGAATAGCATGTCTGTTCCTCTATTCCCAACCCCAAGTGAAGACATGAGCTATCTCAAAACAAAAATCTAATTGATGTCCTTGAAGTGGGGCATACAATCTGCAAACTTACCTATGCTAGGGGCAAACATTCTTTTACCTCTCTCAAAGGCCTCTGAATCATGCCTGGGAATCCTGAGGTTCTAAATTTGAAAGTTTAAAAATCTCTAACTTTGAATTTAGCCTTCTTACATAAATGAAGTAACTGGGCTTGGTGTTTGGTAATCATTCACTTTCAAATTAGCACATTTTATTAGTCTTCAGCAAACACTAAAAAAAAAGAAATAAATATAAATATAAATATATATAATATATATTTGTGTATACATTTGAGTGTGAATTTCCTAGCGTTTAGGAAAGGGATGGATATTCAAATTATCTATCCTGTATTTACACAGCATTTCATGCCTACATAAACATACTAATAGAGCTCAAAACATTCTATTTAAGGGAACAGAGACTTAAAAAATTGATAGGCATTAACACAGGTAGCCAACAGAGGCAATATTTGAATTGGGCTGAAATCGAGTTTGGCTCAATTTTCATACCTTTTCTAAAGTCTTTAATATTTATTGTGTGGATGCCTATTTTTTGATTATCAATTGTATAAAATTAGTTTGATTAGATTTTAAGTAAAATATTATTTATATAGCATAGGCCAATATTATAGGCTCAGAGGAAGAATATAAAATTTAGAACACTGAGAACTGCTTTTGAATGGAAGAAGGTTGTACAATTATATTATTACTGATTTCTATTCTTTGAGTATTGACTAACATACCATTTATTGTACCACAAAACAATTTACTATCTTAAGGACAAGATATATGAAGTCCATTAATAACTATTTTGCACATTTAAAGTTACATTAAATATTTAGTATTATGATTCATTTTTGATTGTCAGAATTTCAGAAGTGGAGAAAAACGAAACTATGCTAATTAGACCATGGAGCCATTAGTCACACCATATAGGAATAAGCCTTAATCTTGGATTGTAAATAAGATTAAGGTTTGTGGCAACAGATCCACAAGCTCCTAGCCTCTGTGTGGCCATAAAAATTTGGCTCAATACTGCTTTTCAAATAGAGCAAAGTGACATGAAAAGAAATGCGTGCCATCAGCTGTTCTTGCTTTAATAGGGTTCTTTGGTGTGCAAGTCACTGCAGTGGAATGATGCAATGGGGCATGAGGACAATGAATCAGGCAATAAATTGAGTGTAACACTAATTATATTCACTATAAACCGAAATATATACATTTGATGGCCATGATGGCACACCAATGTTGGAAGTCCAAGGTGAAATATGCATTGCAACTTCTCTCTGTACAAAAACTCAGCAGTCTGTTGCAGTCTATGTCTGGCATCAAATTCTATATATCTACTTGTATTTTCTGCATAGAAACCCAATTCCTAAAGGAAAGGTCATTATCATTATTAAGTTTTATAAGAAGATCAGTACTTACCAGTATCTATTTAATAACGGAGACATCATGAATGTCAGACTTAACACTCTTTGCAGAGTGCTAATAACTCTTAAAGTGTACCTTGTCTCAAGTTGAAGTCAGTATTGGAAATTTTATATTACCTTCTCTGCCTGAAAGCATTAAAAAGTATTTTTGTAGTAGCTAGGCTAAAAAATAGTAATTTTCTACTACTTTACCTAATTTTTGGTTCAGTTTGAAAGCTGATAATTGTTAAAAGTTGTACAACATTAGCAGTGGCTCAAGTTGAACAAGAAGATCACCCTGTTTGCTTCAGGATAAATAAGCACTTCTCTGTGCTCCTGTTTGCAAGCTTATAAGGTGTGTGTACATTATATACCTTATTAACTACCTTGAAAATGCTTTTATTGTATATTTCTTTCAGTTCTAGAATTGGATTGACATAAAATATGCATTTATTCAGAAACTAAACAAAACAACAACAAAAAAAACCCTTTAGTATCTCTGCATTACAATGACCCTAATTCAAGTTCAGTGATAGATTGAAAGGGGTTGTTGCTTTTTCTATTATATATTTAAATTAAAAATAGGAAAATGTAGTTTCTACTAATGAGTTTTGTAGGACTGTTTTAATATGATGTCCCTTAGGAGATTTCCTCACTCGGTGTGAAGGCTCCTAAGAGGTGCTTGTGCACCTGATTAATTCATAAATGGCACTGAGGGCTGCACATTTGCCCAATCCTAGTTAAATCATAGTAGGCGGCTATTCCTCTGTAGGATGCATTGCAAATTGTGATGCTCTTATTATACACCTAATTACAGAATTCTTCACCAGTCTGATTCTTTCCATAAATTCTTGTAATTGTGATGTCCATGTTAGAAGGAAGAGATGGAGGTTCATTAAAATGACTTCAATCCATAGGATTATAATGCAACGATGACTTGTGACTCAAGGGAAAACTCCTCTCAAAGACTAAGAAAAAAATATGTAAAATATGGGAAAATTTAAATGCAGTGATTTTCAAAATTATTTTGTTTTATAAATAATTATTAAGTATTACTATGGAGATATAAGAGAAAACATGAAAAATTTCCAAATCAATAGCTATAGTAGTTTTGGGGTGAATAATCCATGAAAAATATATGTATTATGGAGTATGATACTTAACCCTTATGTACCTCTATGCCTCATGGGGGAGATGAATACAACCTACCTTATTGAATGTCAGAATTAATTTACTTAATATATGTAAAATGCTGAGAACAGTGCCTTGTACACAATAAGTTCTTTATAAGCTCTTGAAGTAAGCTTTTTCCCAAGCTTTAGCCAATCTAACTCTTGCCTAAATAAGATGTGCAAGCTTTCACTGTTTTTCTTTAGTTCATACTAGCATTGCCATTACTGCTTCTCCTACTGGCCTTTGACATTGCTTTCTTGATGTTATTCTAGTTGAGACATGGGAAGTTTTTCCCTCTAAAGTTAAAGAGACAATATGGTCAGTTATTAACACACATTTGGATAAGTAATACACTTTCATCTAGATTTATAGCTTAAACAATTGCCTAGTATGTAAATAACATGTACTCTAAATGGTTTGACTTCAAATATGTCTTTTATAATTTCTCCATATTACATAATGCAATAATGTTTATTAAAATATAATATCTGTCCTCAGATCTTAGGAAAATTTTCAAGTATCTTCGGAATCCAATCATTATCTGTGGAAAGACCCAAGTTCTAGCCACCTAAGCTGGGAACATTATATTAAGCTGAATCTGCCATTCAACTCACTCAACCAAAAAATTCCAATTACAGTTATTATTTATCTGTTTTTGCAGCCCAGAATTTAGGTTCAGAAACTATCTGAGCATGTATCTAAACCCAGTGGCTACTTCTTCAATATGGTCTTTTTCTTTTATTCAAGGAGCTCAGAAATCTCAAGTATATTATATTTAAAAACTAAAAGGAACATGCGTATTATTAACATCACAAATTAAACACAATGAAAATGAGCAAAACTATTTAATAGATCTACCACTAGTTTTGGCAACTAGTATGGGTGGAACACAGGAGTTGTGATTCATAGACATTTTTCCTTCCACTTTGCATTTTATTGCAAAGCACAATGTAACTGAGAAAAAGAGACCATGAAAAGGCAAAAATACAAATGTGAAAGCTCTTTTTCTTTTAATTCACGAATTACATAGTCACTCAGAATTTGGAACTTTTTATGATATTTTCATTAGGCTCATTTAAATTGTTTCAAATCAGCTAAACAAAGCAAAGCAAAACAAATCAAACCCTGCTTAGACGTAGACTGAAGATTTATGTTGTCTAATGGCTTTCACAGCAAATTAAAGCAAATTTTCTATATAATGATGTCCTAAGTTTTATTATATGGAGCTTTCACTTATTAAATGATCCAGTTTATAAAGGACAATTATCATCATTTTAAAATGCTTTGGATATGTGCCACTTGACCATCTTTATTTTTTCTTTCACAATTGAGACCAAGGCTTAGAGAAACTTGATCACTCAGTAAAGCTGTTCTGACCCTAGTCAAAATAAGGTAAAGAATTAAGTGGTTACATGTGTTGGCAGAATAAAATTGCTATTAAGGTTGAATCCACAGAATGATGCTCTGATCTCTTACTGGACAAAGAAGTACATTGTATTCAGGATTCATAGCATACTTGAGATCTTGGTCCCCTAAGTTGGTGCTTCATTATGTGTTTGGTGGCAGGGATGGTCATATTGATGGAGTGGGGAAGAATCCTGCTGCATCTTGTACGAGGGAAATGAAAGATGCTTCTGTTGTTCTGTAAATGGAGCTGTGAAAATATTAATTTAACAAGTGAGTCAGAACAAATACAATTAAAAAATGAAAATTACTTACTTCCAAAAAAATTTAAGATGGTAACACAAGACATTAGTCAAACACTGCACAGTAAGGTTACCATAATCCTTATAAATATCACTTCTGGATTTTACCCCTGACAGTCACATTGCATTCATAATGACTTTAGGATATAATGACTTAAGATCTTAATTCCATCCACTTATGAGTAGCCCACCCTTCCTTAGATGACATAGGCTCCCCCCCCCCTTTTAGTGGGTAGAAAAAGTCATTCTGTATGACATACATATTATTTAGACCTGTATGCCATTTTTTCTTTTTTTTTAAAAACTGGTCAAACTATGTGAAAGTTATTTTTATTTTTTAATGAAAGTTATTCTGAAAGGAGAAATAAAGGTACTCTTAAAAATGTCTTGAGGACTTCATTAAGCTTCTATTGGATTCAGAACTTTCCCCTCCAAATTAATACAGTTTCTATCAGTATTTGAATATGAACTAAACATGGTATAATATTAAAATTAATTTTCTTTTTTCTTTTTACTTTCTATATATTTTTTTTACAATTGGATATAGGTAGCCATTTAAGTTCCTTGGATTCACCATAATGTAAGTGACATTAGAGTAACATCTAGGCCTCTCATGAGATGTGGCAGGAACATAGAAATAGCTGGACATAGGCAATGATCATACATTGTACTTTTCGGGTTATCAAGGATGCAGAACATTTTTTCATATAATTGTTGGTGATTTGTGCTTCTTCTTTTGAGAAATGTCTGTTCAGTTCAATTGCCCATTTCCGATTGACTTATTTGCTTTTTTTTAGTGTTAAGTTTTTGAGTTAAAGATATTACTCCTCTATCAGAGGAGTAGCTGGCAATTTTTCTCCCATTCTGTAGGCTCTTCAGACTTGATTATTTCCTTTACTGCACAGAAGCTTTTTAATTTTTTGCCACCCCATTTATTAATTCTGGATTTTTATTCCATGCACTTTGGGGTTCTTTTTGAGGAAGTCTGTACTAGTGCCTACAGGTTGAAGAGTTCATCCTGTTTTTTTTCCAGTAATTTCAAAGCTTCTGGTATAATTACTAGGTCTTTAATCCATCTTGAGTTGACTTCTGTGCAGAGTAAGAGACAGAGGGTCTAGTTCTATTCTTTTCTATACAGATATCCAGTTTTCCCAATACCATTTGTTGAGAAGGCTGTCTTTTTCCTAACGTATGTTTTTGGCACCTTTGTAAAAATCTACTGACTACCTGTGTGAGGATTAACCTCTGTATCTTCTATGCCATTCCATTGGTCTTTGTGTCTGTTCTTATGCTAATACCATGCTGTTTTTGTTACTATAGCTCTGTAGAATTAGGTTCTTGAGTTTAGAATTTTTTGTACTGGAGATTGAACCCAGAGGCATTCTACTTCCAAGATATATCCCCAGCCCTTATAATTTTTGTTTTTCCAACAGGGTCTTGTTAGGTTGCTGAGAGTTTCACTACCTTGCTGAGGCTGTCCACAAACCTGTGATCCTTCTGTCTCAGCCTCTCAAGTATGGGGACTACAGGCATGTGCCACCACACCCACCTAGGTTTAGGATTTTTTTAAAAGAGAACTCATGACCTTAGTGGCTAGAGGGCATAGATGACATAGGATTAGGTGCCAGTAGTAAATACCTGGTTGAGACATGTGTGCAAGTTAGAGGAAGTCTGTTGTGATGATGAAGAAAATAGCTTCTCTCAACCTCCCTGAGTCTGGATCACTCCTGGAGGGATAAGATAAAACAAGGGGAGAGACATAATTCCAAAGGGCAAATTTAGACTAAAAGTGGCTTGTGTACCTTAAAATGATAGCTTACAGTTAAGATATAAAGAAAAAAAAATTTGCACCTCTGAGGTTTTGACTATGAATCATATCTTGCATATGACATAAAACTTTAAAGAAATTATTAAAATGGTTTAACTTTCAAAATGTCTTGCTTTAAGTATTGAATTCAGTTTAAAAGAATATCATTATATCTGAAACTATTTTTGTACAATATAATTAAAACAAAGGTAGTATTTTTTTGTTTAACTTAAGGCTTTTAATAAAAAGTATTTATTATGAATAAATAAAATAGACAAAGATTCAATGAAAATCTTCTGATCTGAAATCACAAAAATTATTTACAGCAAGGACTATGAACCTTGAACTTAGCCAAGCGTCTGGCAACAGTAAGCTGGAAATAAATGTTATGATTGCCCTTATTATTGCTATTACTTCCTGCCTCTAACCAGCTTAGGAAAGGAGCAGGGTATTTAGGGGAACCTCCTTGATCTCACACATGTTCCTCTTGATGATAATGTTATAGAAGGGAGAGAAAAGTTTTCAAATGATGTTGTATACTGGAGTTTCTGGTTTTCTTGTTTGTTGATACAAAAGCTCTAGCACAGCCCTCAGGCAGTGGTGCTAAGAGAGGGAAGACACAGCTCATAAACGCACATTTGAATCAGTCTTATTAATCCTAAGGTGCCTTCTATTATATGGTGATAAAACCAACCTTTTACTTCTATTTACAATCGTGGTTAAAAACTGTTAGTGTAAAGGTAAATTTCAAGGACAGGAGGATTACAGAAATGTCTCCATTCCTTCCTAAAACAACTAAGTTTCTGTCTATTCCAATTGATATTTATATAAGTGTGCCTGTACCAATTTAACATCCTAAATATGATCTAATAGCTCTACTGAATTTTAGATGGAATGCTACTATAAAATCTACTATATTAAAAATATTTGCATATGGCATTCTTTTATACGGAAAATTTATGAATTTTAATAAAGATGCTTAGGTTTTATAGCCCACAGTTATAATTGTTCATAATCCTGGAATATTATTTAAAGGGAATTGAAATTATATGAAAACACTTAAGAACAGAATTATATCTTCAGTTTTCCAATTACTTTTAACATGTTGATTGTGAAGCTCACCAAAATAAACGAGACTTAGCTGTGTGAATTTGTTTGTAAATTAGTCCATGTATAAATGTATACTAATAGCTCATGATTTGTTTAAAAAAACAACTCTAGAGTGATAAACACTTTGGTCTAGTACTGTAATTATTAAATAGTTGTTTTAAGACGAAACAACAAAAACAATACTACATAATTGCAATGAATGGATATTATCTAGGTTCCAAATCAATGAAGTATATCTAGTCATATGTAACAAAAATAATGACTTGATACATTAAAAATGGAAAATAAAACTTTTGATATTTACTTTAGAACCTTTTAAAATTGAGTAATTCAAGCAATCTTCCTTTACTATTATTTTCTTCTTATGGAAAACACATTACTAACAACTGTTCTTTTTATTTTTTTAATTGAACACAACTTTACTGCTAGACATAAGTCACCAATAGGTATTAGCTTTCCTGAAGAGCTTCATAATTAGTAAGAAGTGTATTTGTCTACTCATTGAAACTTCCCCAAATTATACCGAACATAATTTTAGGCAGTTTTAAGAATACATTATAATAGTGCATCATAATTAAGAAATAGGTAAAAATGATGAGGAGGGATGGGATAAACAAGGATAGAACAATAAATTGTAGTTAGAATTAATATTATTAAATGCATTTGATAAAATCCTATGTTTTTTTGGTATGATGTTTGTAAGGTGATAAAATATAATGAGTCATTAAGTATAACAAAAATAAAACAGGACAAAGTTAAGCAATGCTTTTAATTTGATTCCTTGAATAGGTAGTATCTATCCTCATTTGTGAAGGAACAGAGGAAGGATGAATCATGGAGTAGAGGGATGGAATAATACAGATCAGTGTAACTATGAAAAAGCAAGGAGAAGAACAGAGTTGTGTACTTGAGAGATCAAATGCTGGATGTCAGAGCAGTAGAGAAATAGGGAGGGTAAGAGGAGAGTGTGGGAGCTGGCACAAGATTTTTGCACCAGGAGAGTATGAATAAAGAAGCTTCTCAAGGTTCCAGGTTTAAGGTAATGGGTTCAGTTGAATGATTGGGAGAAGATGTTTATTGTGAATTAATTACTGTGATATTTTCAAGGGTATTTTTTTAGAAAAATTCAAACATATGAAAAGTAAAATTTTGAACCTCCTTGTAGTTGCCCACTAGATTTTTGAGGGCAATGTTGTTGCCTCTGTATTTTCACCTGTCACCCTTTGCCCTACCCTCACTTTACCACTGGGATACTTAGAAGCAAATTCCACGCATTATTTCATCAGGAAACAGTTAAGTGTGTATTTTAATAAGATAAGGATTTACAAAAAATATAATGGGCAGTACCCACAAAAAATTAATCACTTGTGATCCTTCAATACCTAGTAAAATGTTAAAATTTTTTTGATTTTTTGTTTAAAAGTTCTTAAGGACTATGAATTAAGTATACTTTTATTTTTATATGGTTATATCTGTGCATCTCAAGTGCATTCTGGGGCGATATAATAAAAATGTCAATGATCATTTTAAATAGCAATTACTTATAATGAAAGTCTTGGACTATCTAAATTCTAGGACATGACATTTGTTTATCAACAGGTAGGCTGAAGTCAACTATTGGAAAATGAATATCATATGCATTTTTGTGAATGAAGAAGAGGTGGCAGAACACAGCATGAATTGGTTTTCAGACATGCATTAATGAGACTTAATTTCATAAACGAGTTTACTACTGAATGTACAGCTGGAAACTGTTTGAATACCACCTTGGAAAATAGTTTGGATAGCCATAGCAAACAGATGAAATAGTTACTAAAATCAGCAAATGCAGAGAGAGTGAAGAAAAACACAAACCAGACAAAAATACACTTCCAGGCCCAAATTTTTAAGTATTCTGTATTTTGTCATGTGTTAAGCCACAAATAGGCACACACAGAGCTGTAGTTCAACATGCTTTTGTTTCTAACATAAATAAAATTTGGGGCAGTGTTCTGCAAATCAACCTGACCAGACCAGGAATTACATATGATGTATATATGTATAAAATAAGTGTCATAGAGTAATTGAGAAGCTATAGTTGGGCATGAGTAAATTTATAAACTTTACACTACAGAGAGGTATGAAGAATGAAGCTATGAAGAACAGACTAATTCTCTACAAGTAACAATTTCACTTGATTAAATTGAATTCTGCATAGATAGTTCAGAAAATATATTTATTATTTTCAATATTTACATCACAAGTTATAGACCATCTCATTTGCGCTTCAATAGGTCTGCAAGTGATTCTATAACTTGCAAGTGAAAGTGCTTACTAAGTAGTAACAGATGGTAAAATAGAAGCAACCTACGCATGGAATAAAATCAAAGTCAATGCACAGTACATTTGCAGAGGAAAAAAAAAAACTTTTGACTAAAATTGTTGCACCTATTTGACTCCCCAAAGGTATCTTCTTGAATTAAAGATTTCTAAAAAGATTTTTAAAGTGTTCATTTTATAGGAAGATTTTGAGCTTACACTGGTTTGTTGGGAAAATAGTTATTTACTAAATGAGAATGATCAATCCTGCTTTTGAAATCATTCTTCAAAATATATGTATACAAATGTTCTTTACCAATGATAGAATCAAAATAAATTTAAGCTCATCATTAATCCTGATAATGTGTAAGTGCTTTGGGACTACAGACCCCTTCCTTTTACTCTGCATTGGCCAGCAGCGCAATACACAAAGTAAACAATCTTTGTCAGTTTCAGAAGCCTGCAGAGGTCAGTAGAGCGACAGCAACAAGACCTGGGACAGATAAGTTGGTCCTTACTGAAGGTGAGCAGTTAGATCACAAACTTATTATTCATACCTACCAGCATCCTGGATATTAAAACAAAATCTGTAGTAATAGGATTGAACACTTTTTGAGTACTTTACAAAATTTATATTTAAAGAAAATTAACATTTGGAAAATCATTCTGCTTTAAAAAGAGGGACAGATGACATGAGACTCTAATGCATCAATAAAAGCATAAAAAATAAAAGAGGGGACAGAACAGAAATGAAATTTAAAGTCAAAGTAGTGACTACTTTATGTAAAATAAAATTTCCATTATATACATCGAATAAAATTCTCTACTTTTTTACTAAGGATTATATTCTTTGCACTTGAGTTACCAGCTCCTGGTACCTGTCAATAAAGCTCACTATTAATCTGGAAATATCTGTGAATTTTGACATTGACATATAAGTGGTTATTTTTTTTTTATTGTTGATAGTAATATCCCATAAAATTCAAAGTAAAAGTTGCTCCCAAATACAACAATAGTCATCAGGTACAATTTACAGTTTTCTATGCACACATTGACCCTCGGAATTTTGAATTTGCAAATGATAATGTGCACAAATGTGTGTATGCATGTCCTTTTTCTTACAGAAACATTTCCACATTTCTGTTATTCATAAAAGTGAAGAATTGACAGGTTTTTGAAACTGCACTCTGGTATCCAGAAGCTGTATTCTCCATGATGACCTCTCAGTGACCTTAGTCATGACATTGAAGGACTACCCTCTCCAGGGGTGAGAAGTAATTCAACTTCAATAGATCCTCTGTTCCAGACATGTATAAAACAGACACTATAAACATATACTGAAGGTTTATTTTGGCTCCAGTTAAGCTGACACCATCAAACTCATTTAGTTTAGAACTTGCAGTCATGGTCTCTGTATCAGCTCTCTGCTACAAGCCAGAAGGTTAAAGGAAAGCTAGCTGAAACCAGTACTGAGCATTTGCTAGGGCAGCAGTTCAATTTCACATACTTTAAAAATACTTAATGCCATTAGCACCACTGTTTTCCCAGTATGTCTTAATGCCAGTGCAGACAGACAAAGTAGAAAAGATTTTTTCAGATGTTTGGAAGATAGGTAAACCACTAGACTGATTAAATAGGCAGATTTTATTAAAGGATATCTAATTACTTATTTTTACATTTAAATGTTAGTTTTCTCTAAATATGCATTAAAATGTGCAAAAAGTAAGCCAAGGAGATGCTCATTAAAAGTGATAAATTTTTACTGTCTACAAGTAAATGTATGCTTAGTTTACCTTTATAGTTGCAATTTTTATCTAAATTTTTAAAATCTTCTCTAAACATCTCAGCTTTCCTATAGTATATCACATTTCCTAATCTATGGCAATAAAATAGACTCTTTGAAGACTATGAAATTGGCAAAGATGAATAACCCTGTAGTGGATATAAAGTATATTTGATAATGCTAATTAGTTACTAGATATCACACTCTATGTCCATAGAAAAAGTAGCCATTGATATTTTATAAACTGATTACTTGTTAGACCATAAATAACAAGCTTATAGTGAAGAAATTATTTAAGATTATTGCATTAACAAGAAATTATTAGCAAAGTATAAGTTAGTTTTAAAAACTAATGTGTGTGTGGGTTTTTTTTTTTTTTTTTTTGTGGCATGGGGGATTGAACTCAGGGGCATTCTACCTCCAAGCTATAACCCCAGCCCTATTTTTTATTCTTTATTTTGAAATAGGGTCTCATTAAGTTGCGGAGGGCCTCACTAGGTAGCTGAGGCTGGCTGCGAACCCAGACCTTCTGGTCTCAGCCTCCGAAATGCTGGGATTACAAGCGTGTGCCACCACGCCCAGCTTGTATTTTTTTTTTTTTTTTTTTATAAAATTACTACCTAAATAAGCTAAGATCAAGAAGAACTTCAAGCCTTAGCTCATCAATTGTTAAATGGAAATGATGAGATATCAATACAACAAAATGTATAATATGCATTCAAAACTATAGTCAGATAAAAATTCAGAGATATAAATGTGTAAATTTAAAAATAAGGAAAAAATTAACTCAAACAGTTGAAGTTCTTTTTAAAAAGGATAAAATTATAAAGTAAATAATTTTATAATTTAAAATAAAAAGTTTAACAAATCACTCCCAGACAATGTTCTTTGCAGGAAACCAAACTATGCAAATCTGTGATATAGTAGTTATTAATACTCAGTTCTGATTGTCCCTTAAAGTTTATGCATTAAGCAATGCAGCAACATGCA
This sequence comes from Graphiurus murinus, assembly GCA_004027655.1. Lineage (NCBI taxonomy): Eukaryota > Metazoa > Chordata > Mammalia > Rodentia > Gliridae > Graphiurus > Graphiurus murinus. The sequence goes on along the minus strand of PVLC010006534.1, from coordinate 4,682 downwards.
CAGATGAAAAGATTGGCACATGAGGGCTCTAACCTCACCAGTGGACTAATCCATGGGCTTGATCATTTGAATGGATTTAACTGGGTTTGCCTATAATCCTAGTCCTTGGGAGATTAAGATAGGAAGATTGTAGGTTCAAGGACAGCCTCAGCAATGTAGTAAGACTCTCAGCAACCAAGCAAGACCCTGTTTCAAAAGCAAAATATATAAAGGGCTGGAGGTGTAGCTCAGGGGTAGAATACCCCTGGTTTAAATTCTCAATACTACCAAAAAATTTTAAAAATTATAATTTGAATGAATTTACTGAGAGATGGTGTAGATGATAGGAAGGTGGGGCATGACTGGAGGAAGTAGGTCACTAGGGTAGTGGACTTGGGGACTATAGCTGTCCCCGGCCACTTTCTTTGCCTCTGTCTCTCAATAGCACCCTTCTCTCCTGCTTCCTGGCTCCCACAAGCTAAACAGCCTTTATCCACTATGCCCTTCTTCCATGATGTTCTGCCTCACGTCAGACCCAGAACAATGGAGCCACTGACCATGGACTCAGACCTCTGAAACCCTGAGCTGAAATCATTTTTTTCTCCCCTAGGTTTTTATTATAAAGTATTTTGGTCAGAGTGATGAAAAGCTGACTAATAGTAGCCCCTTTCTTATTCATGGAGAACATGTTCCATGACCCCCAGTGAGTGCTTGAAACCTCAAATGTTACCAGACTCTACATAATGTTTTTCCCTTATGCATGCATAACCATGAAGTTTAATTATAAATTAAGGTACAGTGTGAGATGAACAATAATGATAATAAAATAGGACAATTATAGCAAGGTACCGAAATAAGTGTTATATGAATGTGATGTGTGTCTTTTAAAATACCTTATTGTACTGCAGATCTTATCAAGCTCAGCATATAATTTTGCAGCTTCTTTTGGGCATATCTGAATTGCCAGTATCACTACTCTTGTTCTCTGGGACCATTATGAAGTAAAATAAGGGTTACTTGAACACAAGCACTGTGACAGTCAATCTGATAACTGAGATGGCTAAGTGACTAATAGGTAGATAGCAGAGCACAGCATGCCACAATGGATAAGGGGATGGTTTATGCCCCAGACAGGATGGAATGGAAGGTTTCACCCCAACACAAGATAATAGCACACAATTTAAAAGTTATGAATTGTTTTATTCTGAATTTTCCATTCAGTATTTTGGACCCTATCATTGACCATAGATAATCAAAACCATGGAAAGCAAAATAAATCACAGCTAAAGGTGGATAGTGTGTAGTTAATCTGGTAGGCACCCACAGAAAGGGCAAGAAAATGCCCCCCCAGAGCCCTCAAAAGGAACATAGCCCTATGGACACATTTTAGACAGCTGATATAATTATATTGTACACACACACACACACACACACACACACACAAAGTTGTGTATTATACATAATAAAATATTCTAGCTTATGATTCATAATATATAATGTTATCTATATAATAAAACTGGTTTGTTTTAAGCTATTAAGCTCCTGTTATTTTCTTACAGGGGCAATAGGCCAGTACAATATGCAAACATATATGGTATAATTTCACTTCTAAATCTAGATTAAAAACATTACAAAATCACTTAGAAAAAAAATCAAAAAATTGTTTAAAGGAAACCACCATGATATGTATTAACACCTTATGACTCATCATAAACTCATAAGAAAAGTGATCTTATTATCACTATTTCATAAATAAGCAGAATTTAAGTATTAGGCTCAAAATTATATGGCTAATATGTTTCATAGCTAGTTTCTCAACACAGAATCTGGTTTCAATACTCATGTTGTAAAATTTTTGTTCGAAGAATGCATGTGAAAATAGACAAATTGATGTCAGTAAATCAATCAATAATTTGAAATGGAAACACCGTTCTTTTACATTTTTTTTCTGACAAAATTCAGGGAAAATGCAATATCAGTTTCTCAAAAAGATTGTCACAAACAAGAAAAATATGTGATAAAGATTTACTCCAGCAATAACCAACACATTACTTGACTTTAAAACTGATCTTATTAAAATCAAAAAACAAAACAAAATATGGATGTGCATTATCACTATTATTTGTGACCCTTTTGAAGGTTTTGGAGAATGAAACAAAGGGAGGAAAAATGAGATATTAGGATTAAAAAGGGAGAAGAAATGACATTATTATTGCCACAAGGCACATAAATTGTTTAGAAAACACATTATAACTGGTTAAAAATGGTTAGGCCTAATAACCTAGACCAGTAATCAGTAATGTGGTCAGTTACAAAAACGAGTATGCTTTCAATATTATTATCTTTGTTTAGTCAATGTGATAATAAAAATTATTCACTCACAAAGTAAATATGTAATACCCATAAGTGACAGTAATATTGAGATATGCTACAGATTTATTTGAAAAACATCAATAAAGATTTGGAAAGAAAATTACTTCAATAATTGTTTCCTGAATTAGAAGCATATTAAATCTAAGACACTACTTCTTCCTCCAATAATATCTATCCAATAAAAGTTTTAAATAACAGGCAACTTTTGTCTAATGCTATTTTTCTCTGGTAGACTTTGTATTAAATACTATTTGTATGTGTATGCAAGCATTTTTAAGATTTAAAATATCTTATTGATTAGGTATCAGTACTATTATTATTAGCAGATGAAGAAACTGAAGTTAAGTGAATGATACAGGATTAAATGTCATGTAACTGGTGGACCCAGAACTCAACCTCCATCAGTTCCAAATCCTACCACTTGCATACTTTGTAATGTAACTCGAAATTCCTGTATAAAAATTAGAGAACTTTTATCAAGTGATTTTAAAATTCATATGTAAGATTTAATTATGAGAATAACCAAGATAATTCTTTAAGACTACAATTTTAAATGTTAAAATTTATTATAAAATTATAATTATTAATAATAAGATATCATTACAAGAAAGGAAACTTACTGTTAAATATAAGTATTGCCATAAAAAACTCATATGTGATAAAGACGGTATTTCAAATCACTGTAAATTGATGACATATTTGCTAAATAGTTGTCAGATCAGTTATTATTTTTAAAACTGCAATTAGACACTATTAATGTATGATACTTCAATATATAATCCAAAATGATCAGAAAAATACAATATGGGAATTCACAAAAGAGCAAAAATATGAGTATATTTATGTCATTTCAGAACAGAAAGGCATTGATAAAACTAAAAGAAAAACATAAATTATAAATAAATTCAATATAAAAGTTTTAAAATTTCAAGTTTAATATATAAATCAATACTAGAAACAAAAAATGGTAAAGCTTTAAAGTTGGAAATTATTTTCAATATATTTGTTGCACGTTAGTAATATAATAATCAATATTAAAATAAATCAGATTACAAAACAGGTTCTAAGGTTAAGTTAGCATACATCATCTTCTCCCCCCACCCCCCAGAACATGTGATTAACTGCCTAATGATTTGTCTTGTATAATTCATTGGTATGTTTCCAAGTGAAGATTTCTTCTTCAGAGAGGTCTAATCAAAGTACCCCTGATGAAAACTTGGCTATTTTAAAATTATTAACTAAGCATATAAATTTTATTTTTCTGTAGAAAACTCCATTTTCATAAAAAAGAAATATAACCCAGGTTAAAAACAATTTTTTTTAACTGATTCCTCTTACTGTTCGAGAGAGAATGCACAGATATAAGCTTCAAATTTAAAACATAATACTAACTGGGTGAGTGCCAGTTATTCTGGGATTATTTTAATTTCTTGGGTTCTCTTTCATTTTGTTAGAATATATATGCTCATGTAAAGTTACTGCTTGCCTGCATTCCTTCCTTCCTTCCTTCCTTCCTTCCTTCCTTCCTTCCTTCCTTCCCTCCCTCCCTCCCTCCCTCCCTCCTTCCCTCCTTCCTGTCCCTCCTTCCCTACCTCCCTATACCATGGTACATTTTTTGTGATACAAATCTTTGATGTACCAAACAAAAACAAAAACGTAAGTTCTTTACTCAAAGAACCATAAACATGAATCCCCCCACTGTTTCTATCACACTGAGAAAGTTATATTTAAGAAAATTTTAATTTTGGTTTTAATTTTTAAAACTTTGATCAATTGTGTGCTAATATTAATTTTAAAGATTACTAATTACAGCCAATTTTTAAACTATTAGCACAAAAATTTTAAAATACATTTTCATTTTCATTTATAATATTTGAACTAATATAGGATGATCATTAAAAATCTGGATCATAAATGTGGGATAACGGAGCCGGGCGTGGTGGCGCACGCTTGTAATCCCAGCATTCGGGAGGCTGAGACCGGAGGATCCAGGTTCGCGGCCAGCCTCAGCTACCTAGTGAGGCCCTCCGCAACTTAGTGAGACTCGGTTTCAAAATAAAGAATAAAAAATAGGGTTGGGGGTATAGCTTGGAGGTAGAATGCCCCTGAGTTCAACCCCCAGTGCCGCAAAAAATAAATAAATAAATAAATAAATAAATAAATAAATAAATGTGGGATAACATACTGTTATTTCATGTGAATGAAACTAGCAATGGAAGGAAAAAATTTAAAAATTTTTAACCAGTAATGAAAAATTTAAGTTAATTAAAAAATAAAAGATCTACTGGCATAATTTTCATCCAATGAATACTTTTTATAGTATACAGTTC
>PVLC010006533.1:53260-68949 GCA_004027655.1 Graphiurus murinus | reverse complement strand
GTGCAATATAGCATACATCTTTGTTAAGTACGAGTTGTTAACACCATATTTGCACACAATTCTCATTTGACCCCTTCCCCAATTCCCACCCCAATCCCCTCCCCCTCCCTCCCCCTCAGGTTCACTTCAGTGAGTGACCTTGATATGATTGTGTAAGTACATCATGTGCTTCAGGGCGTCCCTCTGCCCCTTGCGTCCACTACAATTAAATCAACTTCGTTGCTTATCGAGGATCACTCCTTTTCATCTGGCTGTTTTTTTTAAGATAATCTTATTTACTCTAAGTAACCAGTGGTCTCCTATATGCAAGTTGAGGATGCTCAAATCTATACTTCCAGTTTTTAAGGAGGCCAGACAACAATAAAGGATACTCTGTGAAATCTGAATTTCAAATAAATGACAAAAACAATTTTAATAAAAATGGATATGCTTATGTGAAAAAAAATCATCGTTCATTTAAAACTTGAATTTACCTGGGCACATTCTAGTTTTTATTTGCTAAGTCTGGCATGTCTCCAAATCTAGATTTTCTTCTGTTATCTGGCCTCTCAAAAATGATTCCAAATGTGTGCATATATGATAGCCAAACCTCAATATGTTTGTTTGTTTTCTTGTTTATTTCTCTCTCTCTCTCTCTCTCTCAACAGATGAATGGGTCACCAAACTATGATATATGTACACAATGGAATTTCACTCAGCCATAAAGGAGAACAAAATTATGTAATTTGCAGGAAAGTTGATGGAGCTAGAGAATATTATGCTGAGATTTGCCAGTGAAAGAAAGCAAAGGGTTATATATTTTCTTTCCCATGTGGAAACTAGAGAGAAATTAGAAAACAAAATTACCTTGGCTAAATGAGGAGGGATATCAGTCAAAGAGTGGAGGGGTGTTTGAGGAGGAGGTTAGGGAAGGATAGACTTGAAGAAATTCAAATAACTCTATGTACATGCATGAAGTCATCAGTACCAATAATATATACGGGAAGGTGTTGGGAGCAGGGTGGGATTCACAGGGAAACATACCAAAGTGCGATGTGCATGTAGGTTTGTATCACTTTGAATGGACCAATTAAAGTATATTTAAAAATAGTATATGGAATATGCTTATGATAAAAAAATTGTTTATCTAAAATTCAAATTTACATGGGCAGCTACAGTGATTATTTGCTAAGTCTCCAAACCTAGCTTTTCTTCTGATGTTTATCTGTCCCTCAAAATATGATTCCAAGCCGGGTGTGGTGGCGCACGCTTGTAATCCCAGCATTCGGGAGGCTGAGACCAGAGGATCCGGGTTCGCGGCCAGCCTCAACTACCTAGTGAGGCACTCCGCAACTTAGTGAGACTCGGTTTCAAAATAAAGAATAAAAAATAGGGCTGGGGGTATAGCTCGGAGGTAGAATGCCCCTGAGTTCAATCCCCAGTACCGCAAAAAAAAATATATATATATATATATATATATATATATATGATTCCAAATGTATGCATATAGCAGCCAAACTTCATGTTTTATTTTGTTATTTATTATTTATTGATTGATTGATTGATTCACTTTTATTTTTTATTTTACTAGGGATTGAACCCAGGGGCACTCTACCACTTAGTTATATCACCAGCACTTTTTAATTTTTGGTTTTGAGACAGAGTCTCACTAAGTTACCTAGGTTGGCCTCAATCTTTGGACACTACTGTCTCAGCTTCCCTAGTAACTGGGATTTCAGTAACTGCCACCATGTCCAGAACAAAACATGTTTTAACCCACAGATTATTCCTTCCACACATGCAGATTTTCTTCTTCCCAACCTCCCCATCTTTCCAAAATTTTTACCTATCAGGTGCCTTAAAATTGAGATTTTAGAGTCACAAAAATAATTCTCCATTCATTTTTCTGCATTCATTGACTACTAAGTTCCCCTAATTTTGGTATTCATATGTTCCTAAAAAGAAAGGTATCATTTTTTCTTATCACCAATTTCACCTTTATTTATTTTTTCATTAAAAAACTGTGCTCGAGTTTTCCAAACTCATCCTTTGTTCTATTCCCATCTTAAAGTGGCCTTCTTATTTTTAAAAGCCCAGAAAAGTCAAACTGCTTGGATTCTGACATGAATTTTACTGCTGATTGATTGTACGATCTAGAGCAATTAATTTTGTCTCATTAAATATTTTTGTTTTCTGTAAATTGAAAAGAATGTCATTATAATGTAGTGATGAATGTCAAGAAAGAATTAACATGGACATTGGTTATAATAATTATTCCTATTATCTAATAATTCTTCTCTTTATAATATCTTATTTTTTTATTCCATTCTATAGAGATACTTCCTCATCCTTCAAAGCATAGCACTTAAAAGCTACACCAACCTCATGGTCCATGAAATAAAACAAACTCACAAACATTTTAGTCTCAGTGATCTCTTCCCACATTTTCTTTTTCCCACACTTACTCTTCTTATATTACACTGTTATATTTGCAAATCTCTTTCTTCTGCTCAATTATGATCGTCTTTACTGAAGTCTAGATTTACTCAACTTCAATGCATCTAAATTGAAATTCATTACAGATTCATACAGTTAAATGTCTTACTTTCTTATTTCATTTTGGTTGTAATGTTAGATGGCTATTTGATATGTTCCCATTTTAAGAATTTTTATGCTATATTTTCATGTTAAAATGCTAACTTAAAGAATGTGCCAAAAAGATTTAATCAGCTCACATGAAATAGCTGGATTCCTTCCAAGGCGGATTGTCAATGCATAATGCTAGTACAATGAATTATTAGAACCCCTATCCCAGCAGTCATATGTACTGTATGAAGAGCCCCACACCCATTCTCTCCCCACTAGGCTGCTAGTCATCACCTGTACTCCAAGATTCTATTCAAATCCTCAGCATAGCACTATTTAATAATAAATTAAGTACATGAAAGTTAAGATCACCAAATTATTATCAACATGTTCTTCGTTTGTTCCTGAAACAAAGAATGTAAAGAAAGATAAGATATGCCAGGTAAAGTTGCTGATTGAAAGAGATGGAAATCACTGGCAAAAAAAAATTAAATTTACAGAGAATATGGGTACTTTAAAGAACCTGTGGGAAATCTGGGGAATTAGATTGTCACACTGTAAAAGTCTTGGAGTTATCAAGATATCTGATATAGCAACTAAGTCAGTGACACAGCCGTGGTTTGGTTAGGATTGCTGCCTTTAGCAGTCATGGCAGTTGAGGTCACTGCTGCTCCTGGGCACTGTTGATGCCATCCCTTCTGCTGCTAGATAAATACCAATGCTTGAGATGAGTTCTGAGGCATCCTGCTATCCTTGTGTCACTTTATCCACTATCCCAGACCAGGTGACAATCTTGAATCACCAAGCTCAATTCAGATGCCTTAGACATCACTATTCAGAGTAATAGAAGGAATCACATACTTTTCCAGTTCTGCATTGGGAGCCACAATACTTTATTCTTCTTCAAAACAAGAACGAACAAGACTTAGAAACTGAGGCTCCTCACTCAAAGGGATACCAATGGCACAGAACTAATTTAGAGAATCTATATGTTTCCTTCCATGTCAGATTCAGCTCAGAATATCAATAAACAAGTGGTTCCCTTAGGTAAATGCCATGCATGTTCCTGAAACTTATTCCCCCATGAACCCTCCAAAACAATTCCTCTTGTTTTCCAGTGTGACTAAAATCTCCTGAATCAAGTCATCTAGCACTTAACAGTTAAGACTGACTGCCATGATTAGGATTGTAAATTCAGTTCCTGAGGATTTGGGACGAGAATAGTACTGTTTGTCATTCCCCCCTTTTCTCTGAGATAATAGGAAAACAAATTTGGAGTGGAAAGGGAGACAGAGAAAATAGAAAGTGAGGGGACATTTCTGGAGCTAGAGATGTAGTATTAAAGGAATGAGGCTCACACAAAGCAACCCGTGAAAATACCTGCCCCCAGGAGATGACAGATTGTGATTGGCCTCTTCACAGTGAATGCGACAGGGCTGAGATAGAAACCAAAAGAAGGCAAGTCATTCTTCCTCATGAATAAAAAGTCAAAAAAGATCAACCACTGCTGTGAAAGCTGTGCCTCAAGCTTTTAGGTTATCTAAGTATCTTACAACAATGACCATCCAGAAGCACCTTTTTTATTCCCCTTCTGGAGGGGTTTCTAAATCAGCAGTGCAGCTCTGTGGAATAAACCTAGGCTTTGGAACCAATTTACCTAAGTCCAAACCCAACTTATACCCTTCATAACCATGATGCCATTGAGCAGATCATTACATAAGCTCTCTGAGCCATCTGTAATATGAAGGTCATAAAAGTACCACAGATGGTGGTGATTGTGTTAAATGAATTAATACATCTAAAGTTCCTGGCACCTCATACGTTTTAATGAACACCTACTATTCTTACTATTATTGTTGCTAGGTTGAGGAATGTGTATATCCGAGGGACTCAGTTGAAGTGGTTAACCATTTAATGGATGCTGGTTCTGAAAAATGATAAACAGACCACAAGGTTTACCTAAAATATCTTCTTACAGTGAATGTCAGACGCAGTCTGGTGTAATTAGGGAACCAAAACAATCTTTTGCAATACAGTTGGAGTATTACCTCATCATGTCTTAGAGTCAATTTATGGGAATTTCAACCAGCATCATAAAAGGCAAAGCTTTGAGGATGGAAAAAAATTACCTCTAATAGGTACGAAGGTGATTAAAGGTATACTGAATTAAAATGTGCTGAGATTCAGGAGGCCCTGTCTTTCCGCAATCAGGAGAATATTAAAGGGTTTGGGGGCTTGAGTGTTTTGAAGATGTAAAGGCTCAAGCTTTACCAGCCCCACTTCTGAGGGTTTAAAAATTCACTGTACAGAGAGTGACATTTAAGACCATGTAACTCGGCTTTTATTACCCAATTGAATTCATTCCTCTCCTGGAGAGGAAGCTGAGGTCATTGATAATGCAGGCTTCCAAGGATGCTTGGGGAGGAGGGCTGTGGCCTCAGCCTTTAAGGCAGCATTCTCCTTTTGTCTGTGGCAATGAGATCTTTGTCAAATAGGGTGAACATAATATTGTGTTTTCATGCTGGTACTGGACAGTATACTTTGTCAGCAATCAATTCAACATATATTAGCAAAATGCCATCAGCCTGTGCTTATTAACTTAGTATCATCCCAAACTAGTGTCCCAACTTAGTGTCCCAAAATTTGGACCTATGCTGATGATTTGCAGACTAGGACCTTTAAGTTTATTTTCTAATTGGTACATTATGATTATACGTAATAGCAGGATTCATTGTTATATATTTGTACATGCACATATCATAATTTGGTCAATTTAATTCCTTTCCTCCTTTCTCCCCTTCCTCAACTCTATTAAACTAGGATGTTTAAAGCATGATTTTTTTTATAAACTATTTTGGTGGATTTTCTTTTATATATATGTTGAACCATAGATATTTTTTTCTATAATAAAAGTATTTGGTTTCTATGAACAGGTTTTTTTTCCAATGGTAACTATATATATATATATATATATATATCTCATAATATTTAAAACCCCAAAAATGTAATGTGTACCTGATATTCAAGAACAGCATATAAGGCTATATTAAAACTAAGTCTATATCAATCAAGGCAAATTAATCTGACGAAGGAATCAAATAAATTCATTTTGTACCATATAGAGAAATGTTCGATTAATTAATTATACTTATCTCAAATATTTTTCTGTATGAAAGATTCAGTCTTTGGCAAAAAAATAAAAATTAAAATATGTGATAAAAGACTTAGAAGAAGAAATGACAACCTAATCTCCGTAAAGATGTCATAGCAAAGAATATCATCATGGCCAACTTATTGGGCTCTTTTGGTTACACCAATTTTCCAGTTTAAAATTCAGGAAAAATTCTGAATTTATTAAGTTAATAAATTCACTCAAATTTAGTAACAAAAAGTAGCTACAGATTGTTTTGCATGGCGGTTATGCATATAAAGTAACTTTTAAGATATGCTTATCTTGATCCCATTTTTCAGCTTATTATTTTTCATGAGACAAGTTGAGGCATTATTTTTTTCTGTGTACATTTTCTTTGAGTTAAATTATTGCTATTTTAAAATAATCATTTCTGAGAATCATAGTTCCCAATGTTAATTGGCCCTTTAAATAAGCAGTGAATTTTTTTTTTTTTTGGTAAAAATATATGTTGCTCACATAAATACCTAATCACAATCACTGGCTAGATATGTGTTTTTTTTTTTTTTCAAAGCAAATTTAAATAATATAGTTGATTTAATATTTTTCAATTCTTAATAACTTTATTTACTTTTAGAAATAAAAATAACCTATGGTGACATTAGTAGTGACTTTATCTGTGGAGTTAATTTTTTTCAACTTTTATGGCAAAGAGATATTTTACATCATTTACATATATTGCTCATGCCATGTGCAAGCTTCCATAGCTCACAAAGCTCACTCCACCTCTGTAAAATGTTGAGCAATTTTATGCCCAAGGTAATTTCACATTCCATGACCCTATTTTTAACGGCTATTGAGTAAAATTTTTTATAATAATTTTATTGAGAAAAATAAAGCCAAATACCTTCCAAGAAATATGTGTCCTTTTGCTTAAAGATAAATAGCTAAGATTTTTACTACTACTATAAATTATTACATAATATATATATATTTTTTTTACAGTTTCCTATAATGTAGATAACCTATTTTTCTAGTAATCTGATAGGTGGCTTATAAACTATGCGGAAATGTTACAACATTTAGGTCAAATATATCTCCAGCCTTATATTACAAAACCATAAAAAGTACCTACTCTTCAGAATTTACTGAAGAATCTGGTGGATGATTGAACACATTACTTGAAATAACTCAGGTTAACTGATTTTTATTTTTAAGACTTTTTCTTTCATGAATGATTCTTTATTGCTAGAAATAAAACAATGAATATATGATTTTTGATAATTTGAGTTATAATGCTTAGCAATTAGTCTAGTAGCCTCAAATTTAAGCCACATAGAATAAATTCACATGAATTTAATAACAATTTCACCATTTAAATATGTAGTTTATATTACAACTCCATCATATATATATATATATATATGCAGAGAGACAGACAGACAGACAGACAGAGAAGGGAAATCAAAGAATCCTTCACTTAGGAAACATGTTAGGTTTCTTATCCTTTTTCTTTTTGGAACTGAGGATTGAATCCAGGGGCATTCTACCTTCAGGTTACACCCCTAGCCCTATTTTTTATTCTTTTTATTTTGAAACAGGGTCTCATTAAGTTGCAGAGGGCCTCGCTAAGTAGCTGAGGCTAACCGTGAACCCAGATCCTCTGGTCTCAGCCTCCCAAGTACTGAGATTACAAGCATGCACAACCACAACGGCGTCTTATCCCTTTCATCTTAAGACAATTATTGTCATGAATTTCCTTGAACTTACCAACTTCTTACTATTTTTTCAATTTCTTTCTCTATGATACATGAGTTAGGTCATTTTATCTTTTCTTTTTTTTAATCTCAATATCCCCTACACTTGCCTTTAAGCACTGATTTTAGTACACCAAACAATCAAGAACTTCTTTCTAAATTGAGCATAGGTACACATACCTGTAATTTCAGTACTTGGGAGTTGAGAAAAGAGGATTGCAGGTTCTAGACAAGCCTCATCAATTTAGGGAGACCCAAAAAAACTTACTGAGACCACATTGCAAAATAAAAAACAGCTGAGGATGTAAAGAATGTAGCTTAGAGGTAGAATGCCCTCTGGGTTCAATCTTTAATCTCCAGTACTAAAAAAGAAAAAAAAAATTAAACAAAGATTTCTATCGTGTCTGCCTCCCCACCAGTGTGATATATCTCTAAATTAAAGGGAAATGATAGAAGAATACACAGAATTGACGTGATATTCTTGAACTGATTAGAGAGAAGCTATAAATGTCAGACATATTATTCATTTTGTAAATATCAAGTATGCATATAAATATACAAATGTATATGTACATTTATATTTCAGTTTGAATTTCCTTTCTATATGTGAGGACCATTCCTTTTGGTCACTGAATAATTTTTTGTTAATCTTTGCCTGCACTAATCTTAAGAGGAATATTTCATATCAGAAATGAGTAAAGTGGTTGTATAATTTTGAGAGTCTAACCTAAAATCTGCAAACCATTCAAGGTAAGAGCTTTTTATGAAGTAGTAAGGCATTAAAGTCAAGTGTTTCAGTTTACGTGTTATTCAGCTATGTTGCTGAAATTTTGAAGGTATGGTTCCAAGCACATCCCTTTCTATGTCCATTTGCAGGGAAATGGATGGAACTGGAAAACATTATGCTAAGTGAGATTAGTCAGTCACAAAAAGCAAAAAATCAGATGCTCTCCCTAATATGCAGAATCTAGGGAGAAAGTGGGACATAAGAGGGACTCTAGACGAAGAAGGAGAAACCTTACATGAGCAAAGAAGACGATTTAACTGAAGGTGACGGGGGAAAGGAAATATCCTAATGCACATGATGTAATTTCACAGTCATATCAAAGCCAATCGCTAACCTTAATTTGAAAAGGAGGGAGTGGGGCTGGAATTGGGGAAGGGATAAATGAAATGTGTGCATGTAAGCTTTTACCAGCTTGTACAAAGATGTATGATTACAATGCACCAATAAAAATAAAAATAAAAAGAAAGAGAATTGAGACTTTGGAATCAAAATGAGAAATGCAGAGAAAAGAGAAAAAGTATTTTGATAAATTGCATTCACACTTGTCATACAGAGGTTGGGAAATGATATCCTAGCAGAAAAGAGTGTTCTGGTTTCTCATATGTATCTGATTGCTCTCCGGGAATTAATCTCAACATTCATCTTTCATCTGGTGTTTAAACAATAGCTACAGGTAAGTTTAATAAACTCCAGCTTATTCAAACAATGCTCTTATCAAACTTCAAAATACCACAGCTAGGGCTTGGACATTTGTAAAAATTTCTAGACCTAAGTAAAATTTTAAATAACTCTGTCAGTTTTCATTTGGTGAAATTCTTCTCTGATTTGCCATTTCTATTTTGAGTGAAAGGTACTGGAAGTTACATGGGTGGCATTATAAAGTTTTGTCCCTATAGAAGAAGAGAATTCATATGGAGACAAATACAGTATCATTGTAAAGAATATAATTGAGTTCAGCTAGACCCTCATAAGTGCTACATATAATAACAGAAATATTGCACACAAAAATGGTATAGTCACCATTTAATAATTTCCTAATTTCGGCAGGTACTTTGAATACCTTGCATAAGCTTTGGAAGCACTATTAATTCCCAATGTAAGCATGAGGACATTGAATCAGAAAGGTTAAGCAACTTGTCCATGATTAGGTCGCTAGTAAATGGTAGCATTTGGATTTGAAGCTGGATTCAAAGTCTATGTTGGCTATTTTTACTACACCCTGTTGTAGCCAAGGAACAAGCATCAAGTGCGCTAAAAGATATGGTAGACTATGTTTGTAATATTCACTGGTTAATTAAGATTGAGTGTAAATTGGTAAAACTCAATAGCATTTTAAGAGCTAAAATAAAATAGAGCAAATAGATGTTGCTTAAGATTTCCGGCTTTATTTTTTTAATTGGTGCATTGTAATCATACTTTAGATTGGCACATACGTGAGAAAATTAAGAAGTTCTAGTGTGATCCAATGGTGAACAATTCTCTTTAACACTTAGAAACACTTTTTTAAGTGTTTCTAATGTTGATGGAGTAGATACCCACAATATTTTATGCGTGGCTGTTAAATAACAGGCATAATTCTAAGTAGGACATGGACAGAAAAGTCAGCTTACTAGAGGAGAATTTGTCAGGTTTAGGAATACGATAATGAGACCCAAGTTAGTGAAATATGTCTAAGAAAAGAATAGTTGAAAAGCAAGTGATTCTAACATCCTATCCTCCTTTCGCTCTTCTTTCTTTTGTCATGGGATATATCATGCCTCAAACCCTGTCTGTTAACTTTTAAGGAAGGTAAAATTTGCAATAATACCCCCAGGGAAAATAAGGCATTTCTTTGAACATACCTAGATTAGGTAATTGGCAGGAGAACATTTAGAAAGGTAACTCAAAGGAAGGGTAAATTCTGGAAGAAAGAAGAGACAATCTTCCCTTCACAGAATGTTTTTCTAATTTCCAGTGCTGCCTAATACATAAAGGCCAGCTTCTCTGTGCTCAATGTGGTCAGCATTACTGTGTGTATGGGGGTAGGGAGGATCAGAGGTAACATGCATGCAGTGTTCATTAAGCAACATTTTAAAGAAAATAGTATATTTTAAAATACACTTATTTTGGCGCATTAGAGTCTCACATTAGATTGATGTGATAGTGACATACATGCACACAGCACTTGGTGAGCTTCCCCTGGCTCCCTCCCCACTCTCTTTTCTTCCTCACATGTGACATTGAGACTAGCATTGGTATTCTCCCACATGTACGTAATGTAATGTCAATGGAAGTATTCCCTTCATTAATTCTCCCTCCCACCAACTACCACGCTCCCCTAGACACCCTCCATCACTCCACTGGGATTTCAGTTCCATTACTTAAAGTCTTTCTTGTATCTGATTTCTCCCTAGCTTCCACATATGAGAGAAAACTTATGACCCTTCACTTTCTGTGACTGGTTAATCTCATCTAATAGAAAGTTCTCCAGTTCCATCCATTTTTCTGCAAGTTAGATGATTTTGTTCTTCTTTTTTGCTGAGTACAATTCCATTGTGTGTATATCCCATAATTTTGTAATCCATTCATCTTTTGATGGGCACCTAGGCTGATTCCATGTTTGGGCTATTGTGAATTGTGCTGCTATAAACATAGATATGCATGTATCAATATAATGTTCTGATTTTGATTCCTTTGGAAAAATACCTAGGAGTTGTATAGTGGTATAAGTTGTTCCATTCCTAGGTAAGAAACAATATTTGAAAGTAAGAAAAAAAACACAATTGAGGACCGAATATATATATATATATATATATATATATATATATATATATATATATAATTCAAATTCATAGCTTTTAAAAATTCCTGATATGTTTACAGACATCTTTTTTGTGTTGTTGTTGACTAAGACAAAAAAGCTGTGTGGCACCTTCTGATCACCAGGGGGCATACTGCAATTGCTCATTCCCCCTGCTTCTGGAATTTCTGAAAACATTGGAATCCTGCTCATTCCCTGTCTCCCCATCTCTCTATTGATACTGTGGCTATGTTTCAAGACTGCTTCTGGTTTCTCTGTATATTTTTCTAGAGTCCAAAGACTTGAAGTGAGCTGGGAGTTTCCACTTTAAGTATCTTTAGAGGGCCACTGAGAGCCATTTTAAGACTGCCATAGAATTCTTCAAGCTTTTCTGTCATTATTTTTAAGCCTAAACTCTTTGTTCTATGAAGCCTGACATTTCTGTTGAGGCAGAAACTGCTGCAGATGAGGATGAGCATGACCTAGTTTTCCGCGACTTACATTCTTTGTGTGATTGTACTTCACCTTTAGATCTAAGAACAATTCCCATTAAAACCGATGACAGATCAGAAATACCCAAGGGCACATGGGAAAGGATCCTAGAGTATTGTTTAATGGCTCAAAAAAAAGTATCCTTTAGCAAAAATATTTTCTTTTTCGTTATTAAAATGTCTAGTACTTTTGAAACTACTATAACATACACCCTACATGTAAAGGAGATACCACTGGAGATTCTTCACCTTGGTCAACAAAAAGTTAAAACATATATATTTTATGAATATATATATGTACATATATATCTATGCACAATTTCAGGATAAAATACAAATCAAATGCAAAGACCTATCCTTATTCTTTCTTGAGGAAACATGTCAGAACTTTACTGTGTGTGGTGCATCTAAATTCTGGAGAAAAAGACTTCTCAGAGAGTTGATTTTTAACACTTGAACTTTAGGGAAGCAAAGGTTGTTTCTCAGTAATAGAAAACATGCTCTTCTATGTGGCCTACAGAGCACAGCATTTGTGCTGTGGTACTTCACACAGACCTGACATCATAATGAAGAACAGCAGCTGATGTACCTCTTGAGGGGTGTCATAAATCACACCCCATTTGCACTCCAGAAATATCTCTGCTGGCAATCACCTTTGTATTTGGGGGTCAAGTGGAATACTCATCTCCTATTAAATTCAATGCAGACTACAAAGCAAGGCTTAGTGACTGTGTTGTGGTTTATTTCTCAAGAGACTCCAGTAATTGCAAGTGAAAAAAAAATCTGGACTGGTCTCCTGATAGAAGGCTTTTGAAGAAATATACCACAATGTTGCTTAGCAACGTGATTTTTTTTATAAGAAAAAAAACCAGTTGTAGAACCTTTCAAAAAGTCATCACATTGACTATACCTTTCCTAACTCCTTTAGTTTACGGGAGAAAGAATTGGCAAAAACGTACAAATATGTTTTGGCTTCTCCATCGATGCTAAACTAGTAATGCTAACCTGTAAGTTCCAATATTGACTTACTTTAGCAATAATTTACATATTATTGAACATGTCTTAAAATCTTGGTATGTAGCCTAAATGTATTATCAATGTCTCACCATCAGAACTTCATCCAGTATTTTTAAAATTGTAGCATTATAAATAAAATGATTACCATATTCTAAAATTCCTGTATTTGTTAGTGGTGACAATGTTAGAAAAGAGAGCAATATTTAAATTATTTAAAACATGGCTCATCCATGTAGCCCTCTCTATATTAAATACAATGTAATAAAACTTAATGGTGTATATATTATGTGATAACAATAATAAAGGTGGTCTGGTTGCTGTATTAAATTAAACAAAAATCTGCAGACTTCATGGAAATGAAGTTCACACTCAAATGGTAGGAAATAAACATATAGGAATGCCGACAATTGAAGTTGAAAAATGGTTATAATTCAAAATACTCTTTCAGGGTAATAGGGTTACTTCTGAGACAGGTGAGAACAAGCTTGAAGAGAGTCTAACATTTCAAAATGTAAAAAAGAAAAGATGCAATAGCAGAAGTAAAGGCAATGATATATAAAAGAATGGTATAAAGGGAAACTGATGAACCATTTGAAGTGCATCAAGCGATACATTGACAAAAGTAGCTTGGAACCATATCATAGGTTAACATGTTTTAGATTCAGACAGAGCTAGGCTTGAGCCCTGGCTTCAAAAATTAGTAGTCATATACCCCTGGGTATGTTGTTCATTTTTTAGTGCCTACAAAAAGAGTTGTAAGAATTAAGATATTTCATGCAAAACGCAGGCCATATATTCAAACTTCAACAAGAGCCAAGCAGTTTATATCAATGGGTAAAAAGAGGCACACCTAAGGACTCAGGATATTAGGTTTCAAACAGCATCTTAAATTGCTTTTTTTTCCCTACCCAAACATACTTGGCTGTGTATGCAGCATGTATAAATTGTTTTCCTTCCTAAATTTTTCTGTCATTATATTTCTTAAACATAGACCCCTCTCAGTAACTTCTTTTTCATTTTTTGCAGTCTACCTTTCATTCATAATCTCTTTTCCTTTTAACCTCAACTCCCTTTCTGTAATCACATTTATTAGTTTCTTATGTTTTCTTTCATTGTCTCCTTCTGAAAATACAGGCATTAGGAGTGTATATTCTTAAATAGATTACAAAATTATGGGATAGACACACAATTGAATTCTATCACAGCAAAAAAGAACAAAAATATGTCATTATCAGGAAAATCGATGAACCTGGAGAACATTGTGTTAAGTGAGATTAGCCAGTCACAGTATCTGAAGGGTTATATGTTTTCTCTTACATATGGAAGCTAGAAATAATTGGGATATAAGAGGGACTTTAGATAATGGAGGAGAAAGCCCAGTGGAGGGAGGGAGGTGGTCCAGGGAGGGGGAAGAGGGGGAAGAATTAACAAAGGAGGCACTTCCTCTGTTATGTACATATGTGAGAATACCAGTGCAAACTTCTTTTTCATTTCTGATAGAAACTAAGGACAAATAAATATGTGGCTGAATTTTTAATTTTATGATAGAAAATATGAAAAAAATAATTTATTAGTGTTCCATTTAAAAAGAGTGATGGATTGCAGCAAATTGGAGACAATATCCCAGAGTAAAAGGAAGTATCTTTGTATATTTAGCAGATGGTTGTACCACAGGTGTCAAGCTGCAACTTATCACATTTAAGGGGAAGAAATGAAAGAAGCAAGATGTCTTTTACCTCTCTCTAATATTGAAAACCTGTTAAAAAAATATGAGGTCAATCAACATATGTCAGTTGAAGAAAGCACAGAAGAGTCATTGAGATACAGAGGTGCTCAAAAAATACTCATCGAATGAAGCATGAATGAATCAATGAATGAATGTAGCCCACAGCTTTTGGCTTCTGAAGGGATATGTCTTGTATCTTAACAAATACTAAGTTGTCAATAAATATTTACTCTTCTTATTAGTACATTGGCAAATTGATTATTGTCTTTAATGGGAAGAATAGTGTTATCTGAACTCTTGAAGAAAAGCAACATCTTATTTTTTCAACTCTGTTTTATGATTTGATGGAGAGACAAAGCTAATGGGGAAAAGAAATTAGACACAGGCAGGTTATTATTGTACTGCATACCAAGAAGTCACACAGATCTACAAAGATGGTAGAATAGAAATGGGAGCTATGGGGACATTGTATAGAGAATGGACTGAACTGATTGGCGTTAAGGTTAAGGGAAAAATAAAATCACACTAATACCAAAGTTTTGAGTCATCATAATTGGAATAATGAGTTCTATGAATTCCAAGAAAGATATAATTTTAAGTTCAAATTTTGTCAATTAGAACTGAGATATTGATGTATAATATATATAAATTCCAAGAAATGTCTAGAAATTAGCTACCATCAAGGACATTAAGTTCTTAGAATAGTTCAGATTTCATGTGCAAATTTAAAAAAAATTCTATCAAATTTATAGTGAAAATGTGATAGTAGATATAGTCGTCCTGGAATAGAAAATGGATCTTAAATAAAAACGCAGAATATTGTTTTATCTGGAAAGATAAATGCCTGCATTTGAGGACTGGATAGAGGAAATGGAAACAGAACATACAGTGGGTGAGAAGGACAGTAAAGGGTTCTGGTTGATACCCGATTAAATAAATAGTTTCATAAGACATTCAAACAAAGAGAGTATCAAGCAGAGTATAGAGATATGGTTCAATAACACACACTTTAGAGTTGCCAAGCAACTTCAAGAATGAGAACAAATAGCTAAGTTTTACCAATGGGGTAGCAGAGGTGACCTCTGACGCAGCACTTCCAATGGAATGCAAGTGGTGGCTGCTGATAACAAACGAGTGGATGATGAAACGGGTTTATTCGTAGATGTCTCTAAGAGTCATGGCAGTAAGAAATGAAATGAAATGGATAACGAGGGCGGAGGAAGGAGGAAAGGCTTCAGCAAACAGATTTTTACCAACTTTTTTTTCATTTATCATTTTTTCCCATGATACAAACGTGTGTGCATACACATGCATTCAAATTTGCACCAATTTTTATTTTATTTGTTATAAATTTATGGGCTTTATTGGGATATATATATACATATATATATATATATATATATATATATATATATATATATATATATATATATATAT